>JAVTVY010014878.1:0-67787 GCA_036873755.1 Hanleya hanleyi
ACAACAACCACTCCCACAACTGTCACACCCACAACTACTATTCCCACAACTGCTACACCCACAACTGCCGCACCCATAACTTCTACTCCCACAACAGCCACACCCAAAACTGCCACACCCATAACTACTACTCTCAGAACTACCACACCGACAACTACCACTCCCACAACTGTCACACCCACAACTACTATTCCCACAACTGCTACACCCACAACTGCCGCACCCATAACTTCTACTCCCACAACAGCCACACCCAAAACTGCCACACCCATAACTACTACTCTCAGAACTACCACACCGACAACTACTACTCCCACAATTGCCACACCCACAACTACTCCGACAATAGCCACACCCAAAACTGCCACACCCACAATTACTACTCCCACAACTGCCACACCCACAACTACTACATTCAAAACTACTACTCCCACAACTGCCACACCCACTACTCCCACAACTACTGCACCCAAAACTTCCACACCCACAACTACTACTCCCTCAACTGCCGCGCCCACAACTACTACACCCACAACTGCCACACCCACAACTACTACTCCCACAACAGCTACACCAACAACACCCACAACCACCACACCTACAACTACCACGCCAAGAATCACCACGCCTACAACTACCACGCCTACAACTACTGCTCCTACAACTACTCCGCGTGAGTAATATCATAATTGCTTATGTTTAGTTATTTGTTTGATTTCCTCGAACACTATACTCACATGGTATATTGTTCATCAGCAATAGATATGGCTTAGATTATATTACTATCATTAATTGCTAGTTGTAACCGTCTCAGTTTTTTGAGTGGTGGCCAAAAGATGAAACTTCAATAGGAAGGTTTTTGGGGTAATTGTGGATGAAAACTTTTTTTGTCGAAAGGTCGTAAAATATGTACAGGGGGCTCTATCTGTCGTCATCTTAATGTGCCCAAGATAGTATAAGAGGGGATCCCAGAAGTGAGGGAAGATGGGGAGTCCAAAGGGCATATTCACGCCCACTTGGAGCCTGGAATACGACCTTTTGGTCGTAATGTCGTAAACCATTGAAAGGATATAAAAAGGACTGTCAAACGCCCATCGAGTGCCGAATACGTTTTTGGACGAAAGATTGAAAACTTTGTCTATGGGATCGGGAATAAAGTCATACATGAACAGGTACAATAAAAGCGTACCTGAGATACAACACATATCACGAATCGTTAGATTCTTGGTATGTGATTTAGAATAGGTTAACCGGAAGACTATACTGTGAAAAGTCATGTGGCTCTGTCAGTATGTCGGCACCTCTTCCCACTTCCCTTATATGTGTTGTAATATATAGGCATTTAACAAGCTAACCCACTGGAGACAGAAACATTAATGTACATTTGCATACTATAACATATGCAAACTCTCCATATATGAAGGGACAAATAGGTGTATCACGTGATTTATGGTAGGTCCAGACTGTTCAGGAAGTGATAAAAAAACTTGTCCGTTGTTCATAATTATGACACTAGTATGCTACATTAAGTTTGTAAACGAAGAGAGAGGCACACTGGCCCTGATCCAGTACATTTTTTGCCACAGAAATCAAACCAGTAATATATGATCATACATTTTTATATCTTGAACTGGCATTCTGGCACTACCAAAACCTGTGAGTATAGACCAAATTAACCTCCCCGCGCAGAAGATTTCCAATTTCTTTGGCACTGCACTGTAACACAAAATATGCGTACCGTTACTTCATTTGTCGACATTTAAAGATCCAAGGCAGATCTCAGAGGATCGAGGAGGGTCTGATCGAAGGACGGATTTTATGTTAGTTTTGCTAATATACGAAATCAGCATGAGGGTGTAATTGAAGAGGTCAGATCAAAATCGTGCAATGTGTTTTGTCACATATTTCGCATTTTGTGACAGTGTGACAAACGCGTTAACACTGCATGCATGTCAACGCGTTCTGTCGCGGCTGTTGCATTTTTGTCACAAAGATGACAAGAGTCAACGCGATTTGTCACAATTTGAATTGTGAGAAAACGAGATAGAACTATCGATTTGAATAAAGATTCATTGGCGATGCTGACTTGTTTTGCCCAGAAATGAAAATTTATCCGATGACGTCTGGGCACGGGTTGCACACCACCAAATGATCTCCTGACAATTTATGTGATAAATTGGTCTGGAACATGTCCAGAAAACTCTACTCCCAATATTGACCAATATTGAGGTGACCTTATGTTCCATTATTTCGAGCCCTGTGGGGCATCCGGCGATTGACCTGGGATGTCGTTGTGCACACCGCAGGTCATGGTAAAAGTAGGTCTCAGCTCCTCAGACAGCTTGTCGTAAGAGGCGACTAACTGAGGCACCCGTGGGGTTCCCGGGTGTGAAAAGGTATAGGACCCCACCCGTATGGTTCCCGGGTGTGAAAAGGAATAGGGTCCTATTCCTTTTCATAACGTCGTGATATGACTGAAATATAGTTGAAAGCCACGTTAAATCATATTTACTCACTCACTCCATTATTTCGAGCCACAACTGGGAAAGATATGTCATTGAATAAACATCACCATGGCGACCACAGGGAATGTGTAATGGAATTTTTTTTATTTTTTTATTTTATTTAATATTTTTATTTAAAATGTAGCCAATAAACGTATCATTTATGAAGATCAACTATTGTAGAGAGAAAAATAAAAAGTATCTCACAAAACAATTCACTTCCGGAATGAATATGGTCCAATCCCTGCAGCCGGTCTTCTATTTTCCGAGATAACCCTCGGTTCAAGAATAATTAAATGGTGTGTAAACTACAGTCAGAAAAATGATGATGGATCGTCACCAATTATCGGAGACGGGGCTCTGTCGTCGCCATTTCTTGGCGAGGACAAATGATGAGGAGGTCATTTCATCGCCATATATTGATGATGGGGACTGGTCATCACCAATAAATGGCGACGAGCAATGAGTGTAGCTTTCAGGTCATCACCATTTTTTTGGCGATGGGGCCTGGTCATCCCCAATAAATGGCGATGTCGTCGTCTTTTTTTGTGATAGAAATTTCAAATTTCAAATCACCAAACTCATGCATCTATGTATTTTAAAAATATCGGATATCGTTTGACAAACATTAGTCATGTACATATGGGAGAAACGCTGTGCAATAATTTGGTGCACCTATATGTCATCTATATATGTGAGAATAACGTTCAAGATCATTTTGTGCGATCATTATGTATAAGAATAAGCTATGCTTATAACCACTAGTTGTCGATCCCCAGTAATTGGAAGCACCTGAATCATTTGAAAATGAGAATAACGTACTGATTGCAGATGATTTCTACTCTCTAGAAAAACTTGAGTGAACTGTTTCACTCAAGTTTGAGTGAAATGTACGTGTTCACTCAAACTTCACCTGAGTTACTTTTCACTCAACTTGAGTTAAAACCACTCAAGTTCACTCAACCTGAGTAGGATCAATTTCCACTGTTATGCTTGAGTGAATGTCACTCAAGTTGAGTGCATTTAACTCAAGTTGAGTGAAAAGTAACTCAAGTTGAGTGAAAAGTAACTCAAGTTGAGTGAAAAGTAACTCAAGTTGAGTGAAAATCTCACTCAAGTATTGAGTGGGATCAATTTCCACACTTACTTGAGTGAAATTTCACTCAACTCTTTTTAGAGAGTATGCTATTCAATGTAATGGGGAAACGGCTGTCGTTATATTGCATGTGTGGATGACTTTGGTGTACCAACTTCTTTAAGGTGTACGTTGCATGTATATTTACAAAAACATCAGTGATTCTTATAATCTTACCGCTGTCCACATAATATTAAGATGTCAGAGGTGCTCCAAATGATCGTCAAATTCGTTATACCACACCAAGATGGTTTAGGGTTTCACATAAGTATGATTCAAGTATCTTATCTTGCAGTTGTAGTTGATACTGTTGACATTGCGTCGACATGCATCAAGTCAACGCGTTTTTTTTAGTCAAGGAATCACGACATGCACTTACAATGCGTTTTGTCACATTTTGTCACAATTTTTTGCGTTTTATCATCATTGCGACAAAACGGGTTGAAACAACATGCAGTATTAACCTGTTTTGTCGCAATTGTGAAAAAATGCGAAATTTGTGACAAAACACGTTACATCATTGCTGTGATCCTGGGGAAATATTCGATATCTTAAGGATAACGGGAAGGTTCCAGTTTTCAACACCAAGTGAAAAATCCTAATTCCAGGACTCTCACCAGAACGCAGTTGTTCTTTTACTGCGTTCCAGTGAGAGACCTGGAACTGGGATTTTTTCACTCGGTGTTGAAAACTGGACCCCCTCCCCTTTTCCTTAGCACAAGACCCCTCACATAGAAATGGGATCTCGTCCACACATTCATTGTATTATGATATCACATAATATCATATGTGCTGTAGATTATCGTTCTGAATAGTTTCCAAATATTACCGAACATGAAACATTAGCATTGGGTGAGTGAGGCAACATTCTTTTCTTCAAAAATGTTTCTCTTTGTTGAATAAAGCCTGTGAGTTTGAGTGGTCTTCCTGGGAATTCTGTGAGTCTTCTATTGGAAGCAGCTGTGGTCCTGGAACAAAGAAGAGACGCAGGTTTGTTTTGATATTTGAGCAAAAATCGTTTACTGGATACACCCCCGCCCCGCCCCCACTTCCGATCCCCCATTCTAAGACTTTTGGTTGATAGGCGATTTCAGTTAACAATAACTACCGCCAAAATCTCAAAACTATGCCAAATACGAGTCGAGTTATCTGTTCATCGAACTCGGATACTGTAACGTGACGGTAAGCAGTCGGAACAAACGTATATCCCTGTTTGTATTAACGCTTCTCAACAAATATTTCAAAATTCAAGTAATGAACCGTTTTTATTCTGCCTTAAAATCGTTTGATACTGTCAAACTGAGTATCACTTTTCATATGGTTTTCATCAACTTGACCTAGCTTCCTAAGAATTTTTCTTCATCGGAACGACAGAACAATTCTCTGAAACTTAGCGTACATCATATTCGATCAAAGACATCGCCATCTCTTTTAGGGTACTTCGGACAGCCACCGAAATATGGCCACCAAGCACCAATCAAAATTGAGTGATTTTGAAGTAACAGATTTGGACGAGTAAAATCGCTGTATATTTGCTATTGGGCATCGTGATCAAGAATAAATTTTGTTTGGATGTCGTAATATACTCTATTACAGATGAAATAAAGGAACAATCTTGATAAAAAAAATGACGAGGATTTTTATCAGGTTAGGGCGATCCCGCTCTCTAAAATGGAGGTAAAAAGGTCTTTTTTGTTCGATAAATAAGTTCACATAATAAATTCAGCAAAATCCTCTTCAGGCGTACATAGGCATTTTTTGAAACTGATTTTTGAGAAAGAAATAATAAATTGTTCGTCAGCGGGCTATGCGCCATACCAAATAGCATTTTTTCATTATAAAGCCAGTTGCGCACATTGCAACACCGAGAGAGAAGGTTGGGTCATCACAGGGACAGTCCACGGGTGTAATACCTGTGGGCCGTCAAAGCTCAGTCGATAGGGCATCGTCGCGATAAGCCGGGATCGTGGGTTCGAATCCCGCTGACGACCAATTTATTCTTTCTCTCTCAAAAAATCATTTCATATGTACATATGCTCAGTGGCGGGCTTTACGCCATAGCAAATATCATTTCTTCAAAGACATATATTCCCATTAAATGGTAGTAAAAAATCATTACAGATCAGAAATGCCTCATGCAGGGTCAGCAGACAGGTAGTTGTGTTGAATGGTCTAAGTTTGGTGCAGAGCTGCGTCAATAATAGCATCTATGCATTCTCGGCGTACGGCTACATCGCTCATTATTGAACGCAACATTTAAAAGAATGGTGGAAAACAATACCGGCGTACTGACAAGAAGTCATATGATCCCTGTGGTGATTTGTATCCGTCACGCTTTCATTGTAGCTGTCCCTGTGGGCATGTTGAATGCCATGACCACACGACCCATAGCACCGCTTTGAGCGGTATCAGATGCAAATATTTCAGTGCGTTGATGTAAGCAGTATATAAAGTGTAAATTCCTTATGATTTATGCAAATGAGATGACGTCATCGATGACGTCACAGAGCTCTCGTCCAATCAGAAGCCGTCAAAGGTCAAATCCGTCACAGAGCTCTCGTCCAATCAGAAGCCGTCTAATGTCCGCCAATCTCCGGTAATGTCCGGTCATCTCCGGCAATGTCCGGCCCTCTCCAGAACAATAGATAGCAATTTATCTGCCCTTCCGAAGCATCAATGCCTGTACATGGTCCCCGACAATATCGCCATCTATTTGCCCATGTTAAATGGCAAGTGGGGAACCCTCGGTTTCTTCATACAGTGGCAGAAGGTAAAGGGTCCTAGTGGTAATTGAACCCGGGTCGCTTTATCTAGAGGCAGACACGTTATCCATTAGGCCACGAGTCCTATGATACAAACCAACGTTGAAAATAGCATATATATGTCTACTATATGGCCCATACTGGCCCACTGGCCAATGTTGAACCAACTCCACACATGTTCATTGTAGTATGTGTTGTTTGATTTTGTTTTTCACATCTCAACACCTAGAACACGATGGGCGGGGTCCCGAAGCTATTGGTGGCATATCACTGTTTCGTACTAAAAACGACGGAGTTTCCCATTGGTGATGGGGTCATCCAGTGGGATTCCCACCAGAACAGACATGTCAAATTGAAAATGCCATTTTTTTAGATTGTGTTGGTATAAATTCAGCCTAGAGATTGATAGAAAATCAGAATGGATGAATTTAGGAAAAAAATATGGAATTTAGTGATAAATTGGTGACGACATCATGCACATGGGAACGAGAGTATCATTTTAGGTGCCATTTTTGTCACTTTAGCAGACGACTTATTACACTGAAAACGAGCTGGCGATGGGTACATAATTCCCACTTTTTTTAAAGCTACTGGAGTTACTTGACAGAGTCGTAGTGAATATAAACATCTCATTTGCGTAGTGGATACCTCAGCCGTCAGGAGAACTTGGTGTATATTGTCGAAAATCAGATCACATTTGGATGTTGTTGTTGTTGTGGAAATGACAGGTCAGTTCAACCACCTCGCTGGGGGTCTAATAACACCCCAGCCACCAGTCAGATTTTTGGACCGGATTCGGGGCCTTCGCGCACATCGCCGGGAGTGACATCATATATAGTAAAATAGATGTTTACCGAACATTTCGATTACTTTTCAAGTCTGCATAATACCTGTGTTGACCTAGCGTTAAAAAGAGTTATCTGGAGATAATTTTCCCTGTTTATCTGGACAGTGCATATGAAAAGTAGTTCGCTCATGTGCAACACTAAAGGAGTTGTTCGGCCGGATTCAAACTGAACCGTGCATTGGTTGGTTTCCCCTATACGTCATAGCAACGTAGTAAAGGTCAACTTCCGCTATTGGAGGCAGGGATGTTATTGGAGCCTACGAAATGGAGCATGCGCTGTGGGGAGGTTGAGGTCAGTTATGCAATTTTTTTTTCGAACGTTCTATGTTTTGGCATGAAAATGTTCCTGAGATAGATACATTCATTTTGATATATGATATATGAATAGTTTTTTGTGTTTAGAGTGGTATCACAGCGAGGCACCAAACATAGGGCTAAACACAGCAATCCTGTAAGACACTATACTACATAGCATGGTATTGGTTGAATTTTTTTGAAAAAGTCACTGTGCGCATGCGTACTGGGCAAAGACTATGCAAATAGACGTTTCGGGGGCGACAAGGGCCACTATTGGTCCGATTGAGTCGAGTGAGGTATCAATGTGAAGCATACGTCAGGGAGCATCCATCGGGATGGCTAAAACGTGAAACTGACGTCATTCTGCGCATGCGCAGACAGGGAATTGTGGGAAAATGGTACGGAAATACACGTTTTGGGGTCCGGGCGGGCCACTAGTGGTCCGATTGCATCAAGTGAGGTATTATTGTAAAGCATACGCGAGGGAGCATCCAGCGGGATGGCTGAAACGTGAAACTGACGTCATTCTGCGCATGCGCAGTAGAGAAAGGGTATGGAAATAGACGTTTTGGGGCCGAGAGGGGCCACTATTGGGCCGATTGGGTTGAGTGAGGTGTCAATGTGAAACACTCGTGAGAGAGCATCCGACGGTATGGCTGAAACGTGGAACTGACATCATTCTGCGCATGCGCAGTAGACAAAGTATATGGACATAGACGTTTTGGGGTCTAGGCGGGCCACTATTGGTCCGATTGGGTCGAGTGAGGTATCATTGTAAAGCATACCTGAGGAAGCATCCGACGGGATGGGTGTGACGTGAAACTCACGTCATTCTGCGCATGCGCAGTAGACAAAGTATATGGAAATAGACGTTTTGGGCTCCAGGCGGGCCACTAGTGGTCCGATGGAGCGGAGTGAGGTATTATTGTAAAGCATACGTGAGGGAGCATCCGCCTGGACTAGTGTGTTGTGTGTTTTCAACATTCTGCGCATGCGCAGACAGGGAATTGTGGGAAAATGGTATGAAAATAGACGTTTTGGGGTCTAGGCGGGCCACTAGTTGTCCGATTGCATCAAATGAGGTATCATTGTAAAGCATACGCGAGGGAGCATCCAGCGGAATGGCTAAAACGTGAAACTAACGTCATTCTGCTCATGCGCAGTAGAGAAAGCGTATGGACATAGACGTTTTGGGGCTGAGAGGGGCCACTATTGGGCCGATTGGGTCGAGTGAGATGTCAATGTGAAGCACTCGTGAGAGAGCATCCGACGGTATGGCTGAAACGTGGAAGTGACGGCATTCTGCGCATGCGCAGTAGACAAAGTGTATGGACATAGACGTTTTGGGGTCTAGGTGAGCCACTATTGGTCCGATTGGGTCGAGTGAGGTATCATTGTAAAGCATACGTGAGGGAGCATCCGCCTGGACTAGTCTGTCGTCCGTTTTCATCATTCTGCACATGCGCAGTCAGGGAATTGTGGGAAAAAGGCATTGGAAAGCACGTTTTGGGGTGTGGTGGACTACTAGTGGTCTGATTGGGTCGAGTGAGGTATGAATGTGAAGCATTCGTGAGGGAGCATCCAACGGGCTGAGTGTGACGTGGAACTGACGTCATTCTGCGCATGCGCAGTAGACAAAGGTATGGACATAGACGTTTTGGGGTCTAGGTGGGCCACTATTGATCCAATTGAGTCGTATGAGGTATCAATGTGTAGCTTCCTCCTCCTCCTCCTCCACCTCCCGTGTGTCAGAGCTCAGAGCTTGGAAGTGACGTCATCGTTTTACATCCGGGTCTTCATCTTAAATCCGTGTTTTCCCGTGTTTACTATCACGTGACCGGAGCCGGAAGTTGTCACAAGACAGGTGGCGACCCCTGCGCTGCTCTGAAGTGACGTCATCGTACGCAGGCGCACACACACATACCTGGTGCTCCCGCACACTGGTGTACCCTGTGCTCTACGAGCTATAGGGTTTTTTCCATGTTTACTCTCACGTGACCGGAACCGGAAGTTGTCACAAGACAGGTGGCGCCCCCTGCGCTGCTCCGAAGTGACGTCATCGTACGCAGGCGCACCCGCACCCTGGTGCACCCTATGCCCTACGGGCTATAGGGTACAGGATGCACCAGGTATGTGTGTGTGCGCCTGCGTACGATGACGTCACTTCGGAGCAGCGCAGGGGGCGCCACCTGTCTTGTGACAACTTCCGGTTCCGGTCACGTGATACTAAACATGGAAAAACCCGGATTTAAGATGAAGACCCGGATGTAAAACGATGACGTAACTTCCAAGCTCTGAGCTCCACACGCTTTGAGCTCCAAGAGCTCTGACACACGGGAGCTCCTTCCTCCTCCTCCGGGCGTCAACGCACGGAGGGGGAGGTGGAGGAGGAGGAGGAGGAGGAGGAAGCTAAACATTGATACCTCATACAACTCAATCGGATCAATAGTGGCCCACCTAGACCCCAAAACGTCTATGTCCATACCTTTGTCTACTGCGCATGCGCAGAATGACGTCAGTTCCACGTCACACCCAGCCCGTTGGATGCTCCCTCACGAATGCTTCACATTCATACCTCACTCGACCCAATCAGACCGCTAGTGGTCCACCTAGACCCCAAAACGTGCCTTCCAATGCCCTTTTCCCACAATTCCCTGTCTGCGCATGTGCAGAATGTTGAAAACGGACGACACACTAGTCCAGGCGCATGCTCCCTCACGTATGCTTTACAATGATACCTCACTCGACCCAATCGGACCAATAGTGGCTCACCTAGACCCCAAAACGTCTATGCCCATACACTTTGTCTACTGCGCATGCGCAGAATGCCGTCACTTCCACGTTTCAGCCATACCGTCGGATGCTCTCTCACGAGTGCTTCACATTGACACCTCACTCGACCCAATCGGCCCAATAGTGGCCCCTCTCAGCCCCAAAACGTCTATGTCCATACGCTTTCTCTACTGCGCATGCGCAGAATGACGTTAGTTTCACGTTTTAGCCATCCCGCTGGATGCTCCCTCGCGTATGCTTTACAATGATACCTCATTTGATGCAATCGGACCACTAGTGGCCCGCCTAGACCCCAAAACGTCTATTTTCATACCATTTCCCCACAATTCCCTGTCTGCGCATGCGCAGAATGTTGAAAACACACAACACGCTAGTCCAGGCGGATGCTCCCTCACGTATGCTTTACAATAATACCTCACTCGACTCCATCGGACCACTAGTGGCCCGCCTAGAGCCCAAAACGTCTATTTCCATATACTTTCTCTACTGCGCATGCGCAGAATGACGCGAGTTTCACGTCACAGCCATCCCGTCGGATGCTTCCTCACGTATGCTTTACAATGATACCTCACTCGACCCAATCGGACCAATAGTGGCCCGCCTAGACCCCAAAACGTCTATGTCCATACACTTTGTCTACTGTGCATGCACAGAATGACGTCAGTTCTACGTTTCAGCCATACCGTCGGATGCTCTCTCACGAGTGCTTCACATTGACACCTCACTCGACCCAATCGGCCCAATAGTGGTCCCTCTCGGCCCCAAAACGTTTATTTCCATACCCTTTCTCTACTGCGCATGCGCAGAATGACGTCAGTTTCACGTTTCAGCCATCCCGCTGGATGCTCCCTCGCGTATGCTTTACAATAATACCTCACTTGATGCAATCGGACCACTAGTGGCCCGCCTGGACCCCAAAACGTGTATTTCCGTACCATTTTCCCACAATTCCCTGTCCCTTCACGTTTTAGCCATCCCGATGGATGCTCCCTCACGTATGCTTCACATTGATACCTCACTCGACTCAATCGGACCAATAGTGGCCCTTGTCGCCCCCGAAACGTCTATTTGCATAGTCTTTGCCCAGTACGCATGCGCACAGTGACTTTTTCAAAAAATTTCAACCAATCGCTTCGGGACCCCGCCCATCGTGTTCTAGGTGTTGAGATGTGAAAAACAAAACCAAACAACCCATACTACAATGAGCATGCGTGGAGTAGGTTCAACATTGGCCAGTGGGCCAGTATGGGCCATATAGTAGACATATATATGCTATTTTCAACGTTGGTTTGTATCATATGAATCGTGACCTAATGGATAACGTGTCTGTCTCTAGATAAAGCGATCCGGGTTCAATTCCCACTAGGACCCTTTACCTTCTGCCACTGTATGAAGAAACCGAGGGTTCCCCACTTGCCATTTAACATGGGCAAATAGATGGCGATATTGTCGGGGACCCTGTACAGGCCATTGATGCTTCGGAAGGGCAGATAAAGGCTATTGTCCCGGAGAGGGCCGGACATTGCCGGAGATGACCGGACATTACCGGAGATTGGCGGACATTAGACGGCTTCTGATTGGACGAGAGCTATGTGACGTCATCTCATTTGCATAAATCATAAGGAATTTACGCTTTATATACAACTGATGTAATAGCTCTGTCAAGTCATCTGTTGGAAAATGATGAATTATGTGACCGCCAGATAATAAAAAAAAAACGTATTTATTGAATGCAAGTTCGTATTCAGAATAAATACCTGTGAGGCCCGATGCTGACCCAGCATTTGACCTTGGTTCCAGCCAAGATGGCTGACGTATGGCAAGATCACATGCTAGAAAGGAAGGGAAGTAACCTTGTATGGAAGATGGCCATCGTGTTCGCAGTTTAAAGTAGTCACCGTGGATGCTGTAATGCTCATGATGAAATATTGAGTATTGTGTAATGTGGATTATTTATAATCTGTCCAGGCCATTGTTAGAACGAGGAAGCCGCTTTGTGCATTAAGAAGTAACGCTGTTGTTATGTTTTTGTCCGTTCCCCAGACGCATCGTCTTATTCGGTTATATTCGGTCTTGTCCAATGAGAAACCGCCATATGAGAAACCGCCCTCAACCTGTAGGCATTTGGGTCATCGAGCGTACCCATTTTGAGCCTACTTTCGGCAAATATACGAGGGAATTCCCCGAAATCAACACCACTGATTTCGTCAGCCAATCAGCTGAACTCGACCGACGGAACCCCAACGTAACCCGCCATTTTCGAGTCATGTGATGTCTTACTTGTTCAAAATTACAGATCTACAACACCTCTTGGATGATACGGAAGTTATTCATATCTGTATCTTTTGTAAGCTCAGACAATATATGTTTCAGAAGTAATATGAAAAGCCTGTAATTTATCAGATTTCTCGAGTCTGTTCGCCGCCGGATGAAGTCCGAACAGTATACGGTAAAGTATCGGACATCGCTCCGCAATAATGGCGACACACGATTTGCAAGCCGTCTTATGGATGGCGAAGTGTACGCAAATGAAACCGCCCCAAGTTAGTTCAAACGGTCGGTGCTCGGAGTACCGATCTTTAGTTTCTGACGCTTGGAATCACGGTCAATCTGTGTAAAAGAAGGGCAGAAAAGGGCTGGTGTCATGCCAGATTTCATCTTTAAGCGATCGGTGTTCGGAGTGTACTTAACAATATATTTGATAGATTTTCATTGTTTAAACGTTCACAGTAAATAATGTGCAGTTTATTTATTAATCCAATACCAATACCAATACTTCAAAACTTTAATTTATCTATTGCTCCATGTTCTAAAATTAATTTGACATTAGAAGAACCAGTTAATGTTGTTTAAACAGCGCCACAGATGTTTGTCCTATTATTATGCAAATTAGATGGGTAACAATTGATGTTTTACTACCATTTGAGACGGATATATATGTCTGTGTGCGCCTCAAAAGGATTCTGCTAAATTCATTATGTGAACTGATTTATTGAGCAACAAAGTTACCCGTTTTACCTCCTTTTAAGAGAACGGGATTGCCCTAACCTGTTTAAAGCGAATATATATATGTTGAACATGTTTGCTTTGTTTTGCTCGAATGTTCACGGTAATATCTGTTTGTCTTCAACTCTGACCCTTTAGCATCTACCATAATACTCTTTCAAGTAAGTTTCAATGTACGCTAGCTGTATAGTATACAATTCGGTGAATTATATTCTTTGTACATATACACTACCAAAAAAAATGTGTTGAAACCATTTTAGCACCAGAATTGTGTTGAAAATGAAAAAAATTGTGTTGGAATCAAGACCCTAACTGAACAAGATTTTGTGTTGATATATGGAGTTCAACACAAAACCACGTTGATTCCGACACAAAACATTGTGTTGGAGCGATTTTTGTACAAAATTGTGTTAAAACAACACATTTATGTCTCAGTGTACTTAAGTTTAATACGTTTTTTTATCCTTTTAAAAAACATGAAGAATGTGTCACGGACAGATCGTGGAAGAGAATGCTGAGTGTGACCTGGGTCCATGTTATTGTGATATAGTCTATCAAAATTTACCGGGCACAGCAGACCCCACCGTGGTCTGGGTGGAGAAAGATAATATCTCTGGACTGACGACCAATGATGAACTTGTTAAAAATGGGGACCGTATAGACGATACAGTGCGGATATACTTCAATTGCATGACTTGGTAAGATCGTACATTGATTCTACATTGACATTAGTTCATCAGTAAACCGCTCGTCTAAACGAGATGAGCCTTACCCATCGATAAACCTCGACGCTAATGGAGATGAGCTTTACCCATCAGTAAATATCTCCGCTAACGGTGATGAGCCTTATTCAATAGTAAACCTCTCCGCTAAAGGAGATGAGCCTTACCAATCAGTAAACCTCTCCGCTAGGAGATGAACTTTTCCCATCAGTAAACCTCTTCGCTAAAGGAGATGGAACTTACCCATCAGTAAACCTCCACTAAAAGAGATGAGCCTTACCAATCAGTAAACCTCCCCGCTAAAGGATATGAGCCTTACTCATCAGTAAACCTCTCCGCTAAAGGAGATGAGCTTTACCCATTAGCAATACTCACCGCTAAAGGAGATGAGCCTTACCCATCAGTAAACCTCTCCGCTAGGAGATGAACTTTTCCCATCAGTAAACCTCTTCGCTAAAGGAGATGGAACTTACCCATCAGTAAACCTCCACTAAAAGAGATGAGCCTTACCAATCAGTAAACCTCCCCGCTAAAGGAGATGAGCCTTACTCATCAGTAAACCTCTCCGCTAAAGGAGATGAGCTTTACCCATTAGCAATACTCACCGCTAAAGGAGATGAGCCTTACCCATCAGTAAACCTCTCCGCTAGGAGATGAACTTTTCCCATCAGTAAACCTCTTCGCTAAAGGAGATGGAACTTACCCATCAGTAAACCTCCACTAAAAGAGATGAGCCTTATCAATCAGTAAACCTCCCCGCTAAAGGAGATGAGCCTTACTCATCAGTAAACCTCTCCGCTAAAGGAGATGAGCTTTACCCATTAGCAATATTCACCGCTAAAGGAGATGAGCCGTACCCATCAGTAAACCTCTCCGCTAAAGGAGGTGTACTTTACCTCGAATTTTCTCAAATTTAGCGATACATATCGCATGCTGGTAGCAAAATACGCGTAGCCTTCAAGATCTACGTTTTTGTGTCTAATTCCGCTTAACTCGGGGCTAGAGGCCGTATGAACCTATGCATTTCAAGATCCTCATAGTGTTCATATGAACAGTCACAACCAAAGCGTGACTGAGATACATCATACTCCAGATAACGACTTTACAACGTATATCATATGGATTAAGAATACTGATCAGCGATACAGATTTGATATTTTGAGAATATCATGATGTCTTGCCGGCATCATTGAAAACTGTTGACCGCTTCTGTCTTGCAGGAAATTAGCCTAGTTTTGTGTATACTATGATTTATCCTTTTAATTTGATGCTAATGCTATTATATGAATTAGGTCTTTGGATTATGGACGCGGAAATTCTTTAATGGACGACGGCAGCCTGTTCTTGACAAGGTCGAACCGAAGGTCGAAAAAAGAAACAATCTTTTACAGAATATCAGTGTATAACATCATCCGTTATAAAATCCTAATGCAAGATGAATTAGACGCATATCTTGAGCGATGGTTTGTACACTGATCTGTAGCTCTCCCTTTACGCATCGCGCCATTCCATAAATACTCCATATTAACTGTATGGGCTTAAGTTTGGCCGCCGTGACGTATTTTCATTAATAGATTGCAATTGGTAGATGCCTGTCCACAAGGCTTAGCGATAGGAGGTCATGCGCAGTGGATGGGTACCAGTCTATAATAACGTTGGGCCGATTGACTTACCGATAGCGGGTCGTGGGCAGTGAATGGGTACCAGTCTAGACTGGTAACCATCCACTGCGCATCCCCGCTATCGACCCAACGTTATTACGGTGGCCACTAAGTCTCGATCCGTTTTCCGCTTTTCAAAAACAGCTCCAAATCTGATCTCAACCACAGGCAACAGAAATGTAATTAGCTGTTACATTATTATGCGCGCGGTGTATTACGCGAAACATGTCGCATAATTTAGTTTCTACCTATGCAGTTCTGTCATCCGTGTCATTATACATTTCGATAGCATCAGTACGGTACTATATCCAGACAAACGCAAACAAACTCCCCCTTTGATTAGAGCAGTTTTCTTCTTCTTCTGTATACTACCATACCTACCTCTGCTCTATTTGCCCCTAAACCCCATTATGACACGTCGAAGCGACCAGGTCTGCACAATTCTATTGGTCAAACGAACCTTCAAATTTCGAATAATTACTTTGTAGCAAGAAAAAATCGTTACCAAAATGTTATGTTAGGGTGAGTGGTTCGTGGGTACCCGGTGGGCACATGATCCTGTTGCTTCAATGCATTTTGCAGTGAAGCAACAGGAACTTGATGCTGTGGTGTCTAGCACTGTAATTGCAATTGTCTTTATTGCGCCAATGTACAAGCATCCTGTCTATGTCTTGTGTGCTGTCCTCTGTGTTTTATAGGGTGGTTGGAGGGTGTCTGGTTCCATGTTGCTTCAAAGATTTGCTTCTATGAAGCAGCAGGAACATAACTTGACTGGGTGGTGCCTTGCTGGTTCGTGGCGATATGACTGAACTATGCTTTCAGATATTAAACTTAACTCACTCACCCAAAATGTTAGGGGTCACTCTTTAAGGACTTTCGTTGCCGTTCGTTTACCGGAAGTCAACCGATATATCCCACAAAACTGACATTATAACAAATGAGCATCTATATCAACTGATTATGAACTTAGTATGTTCCTCAATACTGTCGACTGCAGCTAAAATATCAGCTAACTGACGAAAAAAACCCTCAAATTTTCACTTGATTTTCAGTCGTCCTACACTTTGGATTTGACATTTTCCCTATCTTTTAACATGCGATTTTGATAGTTATCACGTTCAGTAATGCAAGCTGTTAAAAGATAAGCAAAGAAATTGAATGCTCCTCGTGTTATTTTATTAACCCTATCTGACCTGCGCTTTTTGGGACGTGTCCTGGCCTGGGAGAGGGGGGGGGGGAATGATCCCCCTAATTATTTTTCTTACCACTTGAGCTAGGGGGCTGGAACTTACCACATTATACCCTTGGGTCAAGCTCTACCAGAAAATGTAAAAAAAAAAATCCAGGTTGGCCGCTTTGATGACATCACAGTGACGTCATTTTCAAAAATGGCATTTCTTTGTCGATTTTTCGGTCGGATTTTCCGATTTTTTTATTTATGCAATTTCTCCGCAAAAACAGCATGATAAATTAGTAAATGGAGATGGAACTTACCCATCAGTAAACCTCCACTAAAAGAGATGAGCCTTACCAATCAGTAAACCTCCCCGCTAAAGGAGATGAGCCTTACTCATCAGTAAACCTCTCCGCTAAAGGAGATGAGCTTTACCCATTAGCAATACTCACCGCTAAAGGAGATGAGCCTTACCCATCAGTAAACCTCTCCGCTAGGAGATGAACTTTTCCCATCAGTAAACCTCTTCGCTAAAGGAGATGGAACTTACCCATCAGTAAACCTCCACTAAAAGAGATGAGCCTTACCAATCAGTAAACCTCCCCGCTAAAGGAGATGAGCCTTACTCATCAGTAAACCTCTCCGCTAAAGGAGATGAGCTTTACCCATTAGCAATACTCACCGCTAAGGGAGATGAGCCTTACCCATCAGTAAACCTCTCCGCTAAAGGAGGTGTACTTTACCTCGAATTTTCTCAAATTTAGCGATACATATCGCATGCTGGTAGCAAAATACGCGTAGCCTTCAAGATCTACGTTTTTGTGTCTAATTCCGCTTAACTCGGGGATAGAGGCCGTATGAACCTATGCATTTCAAGATCCTCATAGTGTTCATATGAACAGTCACAACCAAAGCGTGGCTGAGATACATCATACTCCAGATAACGACTTTGCAACGTATATCATATGGATTAAGAATACTGATCAGCGATACAGATTTGATATTTTGAGAATATCATGATGTCTTGCCGGCATCATTGAAAACTGTTGACCGCTTCTGTCTTGCAGGAAATTAGCCTAGTTTTATGTATACTATGATTTATCCTTTTAATTTGATGCTAATGCTATTATATGAATTAGGTTTTTGGATTATGGACGCGGAAATTCTTTAATGGACGACGGCAGCCTGTTCTTGACAAGGTCGAACCGTAGGTCGAAAAAAGAAACAATTTTTTACAGAATATCAGTGTATAACACCATCCGTTATAAAATCCTAATGCAAGATGAATTAGACGCATATCTTGAGCGATGGTTTGTACACTGATCTGTAGCTCTCCCTTTACGCATCGCGCCATTCCATAAATACTCCATATTAACTGTATGGGCTTAAGTTTGGCCGCCGTGACGTATTTTCATTAATAGATTGCAATTGGTAGATGCCTGTCAACAAGGCTTAGCGATAGCAGGTCATGCGCAGTGGATGGGTACCAGTCTATAATAACGTTGGGCCGATTGACTTACCGATAGCGGGTCGTGGGCAGTGAATGGGTACCAGTCTAGACTGGTAACCATCCACTGCGCATCCCCGCTATCGACCGAACGTTATTACGGTGGCCACCAAGTCTCGATCCGTTTTCCGCTTTTCACAAACAGCTCCAAATCTGATCTCAACCACAGGCAACAGAAATGTAATTAGCTGTTACATTATTATGCGCGCGGTGTATTACGCGAAACATGTCGCATAATTTAGTTTCTACCTATGCAGTTCTGTCATCCGTGTCATTATACATTTCGATAGCATCAGTACGGTACTATATCCAGACAAACGCAAACAAACTCCCCCTTTGATTAGAGCAGTTTTACAAAATCTTAAGAGCTGTGACGCGGCTTAGCAACACAATGGCAGACTTTTTATTGAAACAATTAGAAGGATGGGCAGGGTAGGTATCTATGACGATACTCTTAAAACGCTAATGTTAGATTTAACATCTAGAGTGTTGGAGGAGGGAAATCATTTAGAAAGTGTTGAATTTATAACATATAAGTGTTAAATGCAACATTGTACAACCTGAAAAATAGAAAAAACGGTACGTTCTTTCATTCATGCATTACCGATCACGCGGTGATCATACATGCCAATCAAAACGACAAACCAATGGAAGATCATGGAATCATACGAACTATTCCTTCCGTTCTACATTTTTACGACGGTGGCCGGGCCGAGACCATTCCTGCAGCTGTTTGGACGAAAGGTGTATACAATCGAAGCCAGGAAATGGCGGCGGCCAGTCTAGCCCCTAAACTTCAATCTACTGGTTCCAGTTCAATCTACTGGTTCCAGTTGCGTATACCTATTGTGTAAACGGCTGCAGGAATTTAGCGAAGAGGTTCTCTAATAGTATATAGATATCATATATATGTATCTTATATTTTAGTAAAACTATGCGCTATAGTAGAGAGCCCTTTCTGGAAACTACCGGTACCTTATCTCCCCTTGAATAACTGTCGTTCTCTGAGGTTAGAAGTATGAAAAGCTGCTTCCGAGAAGTAGTCACCTCGGTTTCACTTTCACCAAAGGCACCCGAAATTATTTTAATTAATGTTTTGATAAACTATTCCAGTATATTTGTTTAAAAACTATCCTGTTTATAGTTTGTACATGAACCGATAGATCCTGCATACGTGTACACCAGAAAGATAATTTTCTAGACAAATAGAATATTTAATTACTAAAACAAATTATGATGGCCTTTGGTACGTACCGGAAGTTCTCTGTACCAAAACAGAGATGAAGCCCTTTACGAATTGGGCTTTTGGGAAGTGTTTATTACATATCAGTAAATCTCTCCGGTTGTAGCGAGATGAAACTCTCTCCTAATTGTGAGATTAAACTTTTCCGAAAGTAGGTGGATGAATGTGATACTTTTATTTTACGGAATAAAGATGCGGGCTCGTATATATAAACTTCTCGACAGCGACAGTATTCTCTGTGAATACATTGTCATTAAAACATAAATAAAAAAGGGAAAAGAATGATTTATAATTATGATTAGTTCTTTCCAGAATTACGTATGCACATATTGCTTGAATTGTGTTGTTTTGTTCGTGTTCATTAGCGTGTGCCTTGAAGGGACTCTCGACTGTTTTGGAGACGAATGCCGTAAGTAGAATATCCACTTGAAATAATGACGTTACAGTTTAATCCCACGTGTTCCATTGAGAGGATATGACATGATCTTGTTATAGGCTATCTGATTTCCTAGATTCCCTATCAACTCAAACTTCTTCTGTATACTACCATACCTACCTCTGCTCTATTTGCCCCTAAACCCCATTATGACACGTCGAAGCGACCAGGTCTGCACAATTCTATTGGTCAAACGAACCTTCAAATTTCGAATAATTACTTTGTAGCAAGAAAAAATCGTTACCAAAATGTTATGTTAGGGTGAGTGGTTCGTGGGTACCCGGTGGGCACATGATCCTGTTGCTTCAATGCATTTTGCAGTGAAGCAACAGGAACTTGATGATGTGGTGTCTAGCACTGTAATTGCAATTGTCTTTATTGCGCCAATGTACAAGCATCCTGTCTATGTCTTGTGTGCTGTCCTCTGTGTTTTATAGGGTGGTTGGAGGGTGTCTGGTTCCATGTTGCTTCAAAGATTTGCTTCTATGAAGCAGCAGGAACATAACTTGACTGGGTGGTGCCTTGCTGGTTCGTGGCGATATGACTGAACTATGCTTTCAGATATTAAACTTAACTCACTCACCCAAAATGTTAGGGGTCACTCTTTAAGGACTTTCGTTGCCGTTCGTTTACCGGAAATCAGCCGATATATCCCACAAAACTGACATTATAGCAAATGAGCATCTATATCAACTGATTATGAACTTAGTATGTTCCTCAATACTGTCGACTGCAGCTAAAATATCAGCTAACTGACGAAAAAAACCCTCAAATTTTCACTTGATTTTCAGTCGTCCTACACTTTGGATTTGACATTTTCCCTATCTTTTAACATGCGATTTTGATAGTTATCACGTTCAGTAATGCAAGCTGTTAAAAGATAAGCAAAGAAATTGAATGCTCCTCGTGTTATTTTATTAACCCTATCTGACCTGGGCTTTTTGGGACGTGTCCTGGCCTGGGAGAGGGGGTGGGGGGGAATGACCCCCCCTAATTATTTTTCTTACCACTTGAGCTAGGGGGCTGAAACTTACCACATTATACCATTGGGTCAATCTCTACCAGAAAATGTAAAAAACAAAAATCCAGGTTGGCCGCTTTGATGACGTCACAGTGACGTCATTTTCAAAAATGGCATTTCTTTGTCGATTTTTCGGTCGGATTTTCCGATTTTTTTATTTATGCAATTTCTCCGCAAAAACAGCATGATAAATTAGTAAATATTAATGTGATGTGAAATAAAATAGTTTTTGCCCACTTTTCATCACAGAAAAGCAGAAAATTTGAAGAAATATGACAAAAACATCACTTTTCTGGTACCCCACGTGGCCGCCATTTTTAATTTGCCCATGATTCTCGGCTCGGGGAGTTATGCAAATAGGCTCAAAATGACCCCAATATGATAGGCTATAAAGTCAGGGAGTTTCAGCTCCCCATTTTGTTGTTGTTCCGGAGATAGCGCAGAAAGTTTGGTAGGTGTGACCATTTCGCCTCCCCTACCCCCCCTCCCCCCCCCCCAAGGCCAGGTAGGGTTAAGGTAGCATGTTAAGTGCATATGGTTGAGTGAGCCCTAAAACCCCATTGAAACCCGTGTTTTTTTCTTAGATTCTTCTCTCATTCAAGCGAATATGAATTTATATTTATAAAGAAAAAAAATGTTCAAACTATATGACCTTTTGGATATGCTCTGTTTTAAAGTGATCGTAAACCCTCCAGTAAAGTTTCCATCAAATTAAAGACCACTGGAAACAGTGTCGGAAAATATTTTTTGTCATTTTTTATGATTTTGTTACACAGAGTAAACTACAAATAAAGCATGGGATTCTATGGTGGTCTGTTGCGATCATCTGTAGGTCCGGTGACGTCACACTGCATTAAAACATATATTTTGAACTTTGTATGCACTTTTCAATGCTTTACTCAAGCTTAAGGTGTGCATACTGTGAGTTTCAACACAGACTCACTGTTTCAATGTGCATGTTTCACCAAATCCGAGGAAATTAAATGCAAAATTCAAATTGACTTGGCACTTACGAGTTACAAAAAGTCAAGTACTTTTTATCCGTTTAGAAAAAAATCACATAAATGAAGTAAAAATATATTTGGATACAGTTGAAATTTTTCTTTCATTTGACCTTTACTTCGTCTGAGGGTTTAGTATCTCTTTAAGTACCGTAGTATTTCAATATAAGACTGTTATTCAGGGATCTTTACCGTCAACGTTTCTGGCGTGTGAAACTGAGTTAAAGATGTAATCAGCCTCAAATCTAGGCTGAAATCGATGTCTCTCAAACTCCGCGAAGGTGACATATGTTACGACAGGTACAAAATAAAACACATTTGACCACAAAATATTAAACTTGTTTCTACCATTCACGAGAAAATAGAAGGAATTTGTCTTTAAAAATAAACGGCATGCATGGCATGTCGTTTATTTTTCCACGGCCGTGTCAACAAGTGTATACACGAATGGTGATTCTACCAACGTATGGTATGCGAACTGGGATCTGGGAAGTACTCACTTGGACCATCAAAGTAGTCATTCTTGACCATCTTAGGTGATCAATTCATTGGCCATCTTAGGTAGTCAGCTGGACCACTAAGGGTAACGCCTCAGGTACAATTGCTGGATCATCTAAACTTGGTCATTTTGACCACCTTATTTCTCTCAGTGTAAGTTCAGTAAGGAAGTATAGCCTTTACTGAATATGCCAATGTTTATATTTTTCTCGAACAACGTAGCCGAAGGATGTGGCGCGCTTTGGCGAGATTTTGGCCCACATGAGGTGCGGTCGAATATGATATATTACGTATATTACGAAAGAAATCTAACTATTAGCATAAAGCCTTCAGTATTATGATTCTCAAATAGCAGGGCCGGGAAAGGTATCGTATTTTCGCAAAACTGCTCATTTTGAAGTGAAAACACGTTATATTTAATTAAAGGTAACTTTTGCTCCACGTGTTTTCAACAGCTACCTATTGCATGAAAGAATATAATGTATAAACCTCGTTGTGGTTCTCATCGATCTTCATATGATTACAGAGAGGAAATCAGCGATTTTTGCACAAATATACCATCTCACACAGCCAGAAAAAGGGTGATGGTCCATTCCTTTTTATATTGATGATGCCTGTTCATCACCCTTTAAAGGTGATGAAAAAGTGTGATGGCCAATGTCGTCACCCATTTAAGGCGATGGCCCAGGTCGTCACCCTTTTAGGGTGATAAGCCATTACCCTTTTAGGGCGATGACTTAAACATTTGCACTCAAAGCTGATCACCGTTTTAGGGTGATAGACATTACCCTTTTAAGGTGACAGCCATTACCCTTTTAAGGTAATGGCGGAAAAGGGTGATGGCTCTAACTCAACACCTTATTTGGGTGATGCTGTCATCACCATTTTAGAGTGATAAGTATCTGGTTGTGCACGGCCCTGCTATTCGAGAATCATAAGACTCAATACCTCGCAATTATTCTGAGCATACAGCACAATGCTGTACTTTATGCCAATCGAACAGTTTATTTCATAAGTAATATTTCCTTTTTGAAATCGTACTTCATGGGGAGCAAATCTCGCTAAACGGTACCATGTCCTTTCTTCAAAGAACATTCTTTTGAAGTTAAGCAAAATATCACGAAGTCCTCTTCCCTTGGACAATGCTAATCTGGGCGTCATGCCTGACTTACCGTAGCAAATGTGCAGTTCAAGCCGTTGCTAGCTAGCTTGACCCTATCGGTAAATGAATGGATTATTTAACCGCATTTATAGGGACCTTGGTTCTTCCAAATGGTATTTGCCAGATAACCGAGCAAGTTATTAATATGTATATCCATATTTCCTCGATGCACAGCTACGTGTGATTACTCCACTTGGAGCGCTTGGTCGAATTGCTCGAAGCCGTGCGATACAGGAACAAGAACGAGGTCACAGACATTGATACAACAACCCTACTCCATACCCTGTCCAGACAACAAAGAAGAGGAAGAGGCGTGCAACACTTTCCTTTGCCCAGGTAATGCCATCTCTGAATTCAGACTCAAAGCAGTAGACGGATAGTCGCTGGCATTTTGAATGGGTTCTTTCCACATTAATCCTCGGACAATGTGCACAGCACGTGGGTCACCACGTGAGCTTCGGTTCGTTCTCATGATATCTTCCCTATGTTTGTAACATGGAGTGGGGTTTTCCAACTATTGATAACTGGTGTAAATATGAAAATATGGATCAAATATTCTTACTATTCCAAGAAAGCACCAATGAGCTTACATTTATGATAATTTTGGCAACTTCGGATCGAAAATATACCAGTTTTCATCGATTACAAATATATTCTGGGTTAAAGACATAGCGAAGCGCCGGATTGACGAACCAGAGCTCATGCGACCAGCCAGGGGTCGGTGCATCACCCGCTGCCATCCAGGTCAGACAGCAATATCCAGGAATTAACTTAAACTAAGGGCAAACTGTCAATTTTGTTGTCACGTTCGTTAAAAGACGGAAGTTCAAATCAGAAACAAAAGGGGTTTGTAGAACATTCACAACCAGTTTATCCCTACCAGGCCTTCAAAATTTCTGCTTTTCCGCTAGGAAAAATGGGGAAAAGTATTTAGTTGGCTGGCGATCCCCATTCATAATACATATGCAACTGTTGATTGATTAGAGACCTTTTCAATTGACTGGCCTTATTGTAATTATTGAAATATCCCAAGAGATCATGTCTAGGCGCTCCAAATTCACATTACAGGGCATACAGTACAGGCCATATATTGAAGCCCATACGGATCTTATTTACTTTAATAAAACATTGTAATATTTGTATTGTTCGTAGATTGGTCTTCCTGGTCCAGTTGGACTCCCTGTGTGCCGTGTGAGCCCGGAGTACAAGAGAGAACTCGATACTGTAATAACAGGAACCCTTCACAGAACCGCACTTGTGCTGGAGCAATCATGGAAACCAGGGAGTGCTACGTTTGGCCGTATTGTTCTGTCAGTGAGTCTCTGCTCGAGTAAAAATTCCCTCCATAGTGACAGCCCGTATATTGCAATACGAAACAAAAAGTGTGTTGAAGCCATTCCAGCACCAAATTTATTAGAATCAAATTTTAGACGAACTTGGGTTGAAATCAGTGTTGTGTTGATATGTAAACTTTCAATGTCATTCATATTAAATTAATATCCTATCAATGCCCCCCATTTTTACATTAGCACTCCAGCTACGTACCTCCACATTTGCGTATCGTGGCGTATATGGCTTGCGAATCGTGTGTCTCCATTATCGCGGAGCGATATCCGGTACTTTACCGCATTCTGTTCGGCCTTCATCCGGCGGAGAACAGACTCGAGAAATCTGACAAATTACAGGTTTTCACACCACTTCGGAAACAGATATTGCCTGGGCTTACAAAATATATAGGTATGGATAACTATCGTATCATCCAAGAGGTGTGGTAGATCTGTAATTTTGAACAAGTAGGACATCATATGACTCGAAAACGCATGGCAGGTTACGTTGAGGTTACATCGGTAGACTTTAGCTGGCTGACGAAGTCACGTGGTATTGATTTCTGGAAATTCCCTCTTGCAGTTGTCGAAAGTAGGCTGAAAATGGATACCACCATCCCAGGGTCAGTCTTACCGCGTATAGATGACCGAGATGGTTACAGGTTGGTGAATTTTGATCGCTCAGCCAATGAAAAGAGCCGCGGTGTTGAACACGTGGCAAATCGATATTATGATTTATGGACAATTCGTGTTGTTCCTGTCCAATAAGATCTTACCAGCTACATGTAAATACTGGGGCGCGTTGGTAATATATTAATGTATGAAGATTATTTCAATGTTGGAGTTTTTTAGCGATAGGTTGCGTTGAAAATACAAATTCACCGTGTTTCTGACAGGAAAGAGAGGTACCTTGTATTTTTTGGAAGTATAGGGACAAAGGAGCAGGAATGAGGACAAAGGGGAACACTAGTCTGTCTGGGTACAACAATGAGCCCAGACGCGAGAGTTTTCCGTAATATAAAATCCTGCACAATAGAAACATACCGGTACATGAAAGATCGAACAGTAGTCATTGCCACTATGTATCATTTTTTTACCCCTCGGCCATTTTGGCCTCGGGGTATTGTCGTTGCCATGTACGTCCGTCCGTCCGTCCGTCCGTCTGTCATACCGTCCGTCCGTCCGTTAACGCATTTTAGGCAAAACCGCTTGAGATACAACCACCAAAGTTTCTACACTTATTTATCTAGTGCTAAGTCAGACGCCTATTGAAAGTGGCTTCCCTCGGCCCATATTTTACAGAGTTCTGCCCCTTTACAGATATATTAATTTCTATTTCTGTCCTATATGCCTGAATATAACCAACTATATCTGCAGAACTGTGTTTGGTATAGCTACTATATTTTGGAAACTTATTTATATTGTTGTATTGTACAAGCCAACAAAGGATTACTGGCCTCGGCTTATGGAGTTATGCCTCTTTCGGATGTAATAATCTTCGATTTTGTTATCTGTAGTTGAATGTACAAGTTATATCTGCAGATCCGTGTTCAGTATAGCTTATTCGTCTCGGTTCTTATTTTACAGTAGTGCTAAGTCCGACGCCTATCGAAAGTGGCCCATACTTTACAGAGTTATGCCCCTTTACTGATATATTAATTTCTATTTCTGTCCTATAGGCCTGAATGTAACCAACTATATCTGCAGAACTGTGTTTCGTATAGCTACTATATTTTGGAAACTTATTTATATTGTTGTATTCTACAAGCCAACAAAGGATTTCTCGCCTCAGCTTATGGAGTTATGCCCCTTTCAGATGTAATAATCTCCAAGTTTGTTATCTGTAGCTGAATATACAACTTAAATCTGCAGATCCATGTTCGATACAGCTTATTCGTCTCGGTTCTTATTTTACAGAGTGCTAAGTCAGACGCTTATCGAAAGTGGCTTCCCTCGACCTATATTTTACAGAGTTATGCCCCTTTAAGGATATATAATTTTTCCATTTCTGTCCTATATGCCTGAATGTAACCAACTACCGGTATATCTTGATCATCCCACATAGAACTATCTCTTCCCCAATTCAAACTACACATGGGCCACAATCACTTGGGGAAGGCCGAGGGGTTTTGATTAGATCAATCTCATGTTTAAATTATGATCTGCTGAAGGCTCTCGGTAATCAGAGCAAGTGCATAATCTCGCGCAAATGAGGTCAGGAAATGAAAGTAATAAATAGAGTATATACATTTACATCACGAGTCATGGCTATAGAAAGATTGTCTCCAGGAAAATCAAGCCAGACGCATTATCTTGACTGGATTTTTTTTTATATAAACTTTGACTAATTTCCATTGTTATTCCCTGTTGTGACGTCATGACGATCATGCCATTTCCATTGTTGAAGTCGTACGAACGCGTTGAACGTAGAGAGTGTATATGAATAAACCAATCTCTAGGCAACCTCTGCCAAAGAAGTGAATTGTTTTCATTATTTTTTCCAGTCTCTGTTGCGACGAATAATTGAAGGCCAATGGTAGGTGATTGGAGTAAGATATGTGTTTGGTTTCGCTGTGAGTTTGATTTTAACTCAAGGCCTAATGAGATGTTGCTAAGAGGGACTATGTGGGTGCCTGTGCACCGCTTTCTGAAAGCAGAGAAAAAAAGCCAAAATTATGACGTCATTTGTACGAGCGCGCATAACTGAAAATTTCGATGGGCGACCCCCGTCAAGAAGTCTGTCCGATTGTAGGACTTGAATTAAAGTACTTCTTGCCGAAGTATGGAAGTCTAGACTTAATTAATGATTCGAGGAGATGCAATTACGTCAACACTTTTTAACATTGCCGCCAATGTAAATATTTTTGGTGGTCCGAGCCCGATAAGTCTGCCATAGCGCGTATGTAGTTTCGGCGGATTGTGTCAGACCATCTCGACAGAGTGAAAATGTAGGAATATAGGTTTGATTTTGCAAACTAAACAAAAGCTGATGATGAAGTAACCAGTTGACATTGAAAACTTTACACGGACTTGTTAATCGCCCACGCTGAATGTAGTTCTGCCACATATTCGTGCGATCTAACACCAACTTAAGATTCTGCTTTCCTCCGTCAAACACATTCGCGTTCGAACCCGAATTCCCAGGATTCATTTGGTGTGGTCACGTCATGGTGCATATTTGCTGTTCTCTCGCGTTTTGATCAGTTGTGAGGATTGCTAGTATCGCTCTGTAAAGCAGGACTTGGATCGGATCACAGGCCCGCAAAACAAGAGTTGTGTGGGGTGTGAACGGTGGTATTACGGTGAAGTGTCGAAATATGAGGTCTCTATATATAACCCCATGCTTTATATAAAAATATAACAAGGTGTGAAACGCACTTTTGGTGAACCGAGAAATAAACGGTTTACCGCCAAACAAAATACATCAGCATATTCTACAAGTATCACTTTATATATTTCCGTCGTCAAATTAGTAAATTTGTGCAACAGTCGCGACAGCTGATCAGTGTGTGACCTCTCTTGCCGGAGGCGTATCGCGACTGACCAATCAGAATTGAGAACGAAGCCCGCCATAATCTCGCTGTCCCGAGATGGATGGACAGTTACATTGGATTTTGAATCGTCCGGCAAAGGTAAAAAATTGCGCAAATTTACTAATTTGACGACGGGAATATATAAAGTGATACTTGTAGAATATGCTGATGTATTTTGTTTGGCGGTAAACCGTTTATTTCTCGATTCACCCAAGGTGCGTTTCACACCTTGTTGTAGTTTTATATAAAGCATGGGGTTATATATAGAGACCCCATATTTTGACACTTCACCGTAATACCACCGTCCACAGCCCACAAAACTCTTGTTTTGCGAGCCTGTGGATCGGATTGTGCCCAAGCAAATCGTACTCGAGGTCCCCAATGGGGTCTTGCCCAAGCAAATCGTACCCGCGGTGGCCAATCAAACCATTTTCGGAGGGAATCGACTCATTATAGATTTTAATTCTTTTCTACCAACAAATACCTTCCGCAACCATTGTCGTGTGAATGATTCTACCTTCCAATAATAATAATAAAAATACGAGCAGTGTTACTTATGTCACAGGACCTACGAAGTAGGGTAGGCATTAGGACTCCGACGCGAACGGAACTCTTGGAAATCCCCATCCCCAGTTGAAATCCTGCCTATATTAAGATGGGCACTGCCCAAGTCGGAATCACCAGTGAGTTTCATCAAAAATCACCAGAAATTTTCATCAAAAGTAGGTCAGCTCAAAACTTGCTGGTAACAGTCCCCTAATGCAACTTCATGCCAAAAATCAAGGTTCTAATATCAATGATTCGGATGGACTCGCTCACTCACTGACTGACTGACTACCGGACAATTTGCAGCTTCCAAAAATAAATAAATAATAATAATAATAAAAAACAAACAAAAGAAAAACACAAAACTTCAAATTTACTAATAAACTGTTTTATCCATGCAGGTCCACCCAACTGTACGGATTATGAGATGCAGATGCCCTGTATCAATGTCTGCCCGAGGACATGTAGAGACGCGAGAGGTATTTCCATGTGCACTGAACTGGAGGAGAACTGTCAAGAGGGCTGCGACTGTGCCGAAGGCTTCGTCAAATGGTATGGTGCCTGCGTTAAGATAATGGACTGCCCGTGTTTTGACGACAAAGGAAGAGAATACCCAGAGGGATGGGCCTCTAACAACACTGATTGTCAGACCTGGTGAGATAATTAGCAGTATCTAGTGCAAATTTGCATGAAATATCGGGGCCATGGTGGAAAGCTTTCAACTGTGGCGGAAACCTTTACAACGCGGTGGAAACTTTACACCACAGCGAAAACTTTTACCCTGCGGTGGAAACATTTCAACTGCGGTGGAGGAAATTGTGATGACGTTACTAGGAATGACAGAAATCTAATGAGATTCTGTGATAAACTATTCCGTTTGTAGAAAAAACCCCAAGAAAATCAGAAAAAAACATTTACAAATGTGGAAAACTGATTAAAAAGTCGATGTCCCTATGAGCCACCATACCTGAAACATATCACTTGATCTCCCCAATAAAATACAAAACCTGACCACCCAAAGCTTATTAGAAGCTGTACTAAAGATCATATAGAAACAGTTTAAGATCTCAATATCTTCAAATATATACGGACGGATCGAAACGCCCAACATCAGGTACAACTGGCTTCGATTTCTATATTCCGGACTTAAAATAAGAAGCTATTTTGGGTTACCAGATCACCTACCTGCTTTTGTCCCCCGCCGCATGTCTGGATGTCTGTTCAAATACTTCGCAAACGATAACTTCCAAATGCTTTATCGGATTCCTCTGAAATTTGGCATCTGCATTCTTTGCGACAAGACGTCGGTAGGTATTGCGTTTCAGCAAGATCCGCCTGAAGGTGGCGCCACTGCCTCTTGTTCCAATCCTCTGTGCTTGTCCGTGGATGTCCGTGGATGTATGTTCAAATACTTGACAAGCGATAACTCCTAAATGCTTTGTCGGATTCCTTCGAAATTTGGCATCTGCATTCTTTGCGGCAAGACGTCGGTTGGTATTGCGTTTCAGCAAAATCCGCCCGGAGGTGGCGCCACTAGAGTTCATTCCATTATTCCGTGCTGCATGTGATATAACTTAGAAACACTTGGTCGAATTTCTTTGAAATACCCTACCTTTCAGGGTAATAACATGAGAAACGCTCATCGGATTCTTCTCAAATTTGGCATGCATGTACCATGCCAGGAGATGTTGCTTGGGATTGCCTTTCGCTCACTTGCACTCACAGGTGCCGCCACCTGGTGGCAAAATCACAAATTTGTTTTCGGGTAATAACTTGAGAACCACCCATCGGATTCTTCTTAAATTTGGTATGAATGTACCTTGACATGAGATGTCGCTTGAGAATGCATTTCTCCGACTTGCGCTTAGAGGTGGCGCCACCTGGTGTCAAAATCTAAATTTGGTTTCCGGGCAATAACTTGAGAACCCTCGTCAGATTCTTCTCAAATTTGGTATGCAGATAACATGACAACACAATACCATGTCCCTTGGGATTGTATTTTGCCCGCTTCTGCCTACAGGTGGCGCTTCCTGGTGGGAAAATTTGTTTCCGGGCAATAATTTGGGAACTGCTCATCAGATTTTTCTCAAATTTGGTATTCATATGTGACCCACCCCAAATAACACAAACACCGGTGGGCATCCAGTACCGGCAATAACTTGAGGACCCATCTTCAGATCCTTCTCAAAGTTCATATGCCGATACCATGCCATGAGATGTCGTTTTGGGATTTCGTTTTGCCTGCTTGCACCTACAGGTGGTGATTTTCACAATTTACATAATTCAAATTACATAATTTCCATGCTACAGCGTAAGGAAAATATATTACAGCAGCAATCAACATTCAGTCAGCCTTTCTGAGTTGATCTCAAAACCTGGGGAGGCGGAAAGACCCTTCTGCTTCTTATGCCTGTGAAGTAGCTGTTGCCACCCTCATGTATATCCCCTGAGACCGAGAACGCTTATAAATATTGCTGCCATTTTGGCGTGGGACCAAGCATCCTCTGGCTGCTCGTTACAAGTGAACTCATTGAAAAATATTCACTTTTCTTTGAATAGGTGAAGTATACTGAGACTCCCTTATCTCTTTGATGGTATTGTTGAACTACACAACGAAAAGTTCAAACCGTATTCTATGTGAAATTATTTATACAATATTAAGCTATAATAACATAACAGTGTATATCTTGCTCGGTTGCCTGAGCACCATAACGTACCTGTGTGGTAATAAGATTGCGGATCAGCTAGCAAAATAAAGCCCCCGATTGCCAATCGTAGCTGTACATGTATACATTCATGTAAATACATGGTTGTATAGTATACATCTTAACTTGAATGGTTATAGAAGGGGAATGGTTATGCTCAATCCTTATAGATTAAACTCTCACATTATTAAACATGTTTGACGATTCTATACAAATTATATCTACGTCATCAAACATAGCGGTCGTATATTGATTTTGGTTGTTCGAATTACTTAGCTAAACCGAGTTTTCCCATGATCTTGCCTCTCCGATCTCAACCTGATCATTGTTGACTGAAATTGCAGTTTAAAGGCCGCTTCCCATACGGATTTCGCGGCCCATCAAACTGATCATTGTCATTAACCTACGTCATCAAACATGGCGGTCACATACTTGATCCTTATTGGTCGATTTATTGAACCAAAACCAGTATTACGGCTTCTCCTACACTTGATTCCTCTCTGATCCAGCTCATGCTCCAGTATTACGCCACTTCTGGTGATGAAGTCACTTCGGATTATGATGTCTCTTCCGGGGATGATGTCATTTCTAATGATGACTTCCCTCCCGGTGATGACGTCACTTCCGGTGATGACTTCACTTCCTGCATATTGATCTTGATCATGCTCATGTGGACCACAGCTGCATCCCCCCGCACCCCCGCTACTAATATATTGGAGTGTATTTCTATTCCAATGAGTTGTGTTCCTGTGTGGTCATAGATTAGTTCTTAGCATATTACGCTGTTCTCTATTTTCACCCGCATGTTATCGCCTATTCGCTATTGTATTGTATATGAGATCTAATCATTTTCCTCTGTCATTGTAGCATCTGCGCTATGGGCTCGCTCCTGTGTGAAGATAACCCGGATTGTGACTGTATGTAGTTTTATTCAGCATGCTATTCGATACATTGCAAATGATGTGTTTCGGATTCTAAACATGTTAGGTTTTAAACAAATATACATTTAGAAAGCGACATGGCGTGTTTAATTTGCTCAGATATATACAGCCTAAACACGTTGAAATATAATCACGTGTTCAACCTGTTACCTTGTTAATATGTTGCTTGTGGGAATGAGTTCAAATCCCGAACATATAATTAGCAGTGTAGACATCGGAAATATGTTGGAAGTTGAAGTAAAGAGAATACTGCATGTTTGTGAATAGCCTCACAAGAGCCTGTCACTGTTGGTCGAAATACATTACTGTTAATCCCTTTTATCGTGCGTAGCTGCCAATGAGCTTCATATGCACCATATAACAGAACGATGGTCCCAGCCAAATTTTAGATTTTTTCGCCGATATTTTAGAGATTGTCACACCGCAATGAATACGAAACTGTGCTCTTCTTTCAATTTTTTTTATTGTATATTTATAAGAAAAGTCCATACTTGCTAAGAAGTTCTTCAAATTATATTAAAAAAAAATTCTTACAAAAGACTCCATTTATAAACAACACAGAACACAGATATAGAATGATAAATAATATATTTGGCCAACAAATGGGTCAGACTAAGCTGCCAGTTGGTGTCGTTGCGATGAGAGTGGCTTTCGGCCGAGTGGCTTTCGGCCGAGTGGGTTCGCCCGTGACTGGCTTTCGTCCGTGACTGGCTTTCGCCCGAATGGCTTTTGCCCGTGAGTTGCTTTCGCCCGAATGACTTTCGCCCGTGAGTGGCTTCCACCCGAATGGCTTTCGCCCGAATGGCTTCCACCAAGTAGCTTTCACCTGTGAGTGGCTTACCATGTGAATGGCTGTGTCGTGTGAATGGCTAAGCATGTGTATGGCTGCGCCTGTGAATGGCTGATCATGTGAAAGGCTAACCATGCGTATGACTGAATTGCGGCTGCAATACTGAGTTGATACAGTCATACTTGATACAGTGGTTTAAAGATATGTGAAGCAACATAGGCATTACATACCAATACATATTGAAATAGCAATTATTGAATGAGCTTGATCCCTATATAATGTTACTCTGCACTTGCTAGCAATATGAATACATCTTTGGGGACAGATATTTATGCCCAATGTGAGACTAGGTATTATATACCCAGTTGATGTACCCCAAAAGATAAAGAGGTTGCGATTTCAAAACACACATCAAAATGACGAATGAACAGCGAAGAATGAACCAGAAAACAACTATGAACAGGAAGGTACCACAGAGGTCTTGAAATAATGGCTGACAATGATGTTCACAAAGCAAAATACAACAGACTGGCATGAATCTGACCTTACTTATGGCTCGGACTGGATTACTAAATACGATGCATGCTAGAAAATCAAGCTGGAAATAACTGAAGCACAACCAGTGCGTATGCTGCCACATGATAATTTGATTCGAAATAATCGGAGAGACAGGAATTTTATATGAAAGTGGGGTTGAACTGAGGCACAATTCTTGCCTGAGGCCTACACTGGAAACAATCATGCTTTTGAGTACATCGATATAGTGCTACGTTATTCACCTGCATCATACCACTAACGAACTGATACGAATCACGCACACAGTTTATAACTCTGCAGTTCATCCCTGAATTATCATGGTAAATAGGACATGCCGATCATCATGATCATACCCACATCTACATTGGATAAAGGCCTGCTTTGGGTAATGAGCTCGAAGTCAAGCCAGTATTCAGAGCTGCTCGTAAATGGACCATGCGGTATACAAGGTAAAACAGTTAAGATGGTAACAATACTGCACTTGGAGAATTAACTGCAAGATGACTTGCTAATAATCAAACTAGTATTACTATTACGAGTTCATAAAATCTCAGTTGCGTACAGAGGGCCTGCAATGAATATGGCTAAATACGGCTGATAATGGTGATATCCAAGGAACATGGACATGAATGGGGTCACTATACAATTATTTACACCGATACAGTTGTCCGGCTGATCACCCCAGATAATTCACATGGGCATGGTCATATAATGCTTCACGATATGGACCATGCCTAAACCCGATTCCCACACCCTCAGGACATTAGAGTGAGCGAGAGACAATAGGCACGGCCAATAACTGTTGTAAGAAATACATGGTTTGTACTAAGCTTAATTGCACACAATAATCACACAAATTCATGTTAATCGCATAATTGAAGATCAGGCAAAATAACTAGAATCAACATGATCAATGTCGTCACGGAACAATTTGTGACAAATAATGCAATGACAATGAATGAGACTAGAACAACACATGATCAGTGCTCTGGAAAATACCTTGAATTGTAACCTAATACCCTGCACGGGAGGAGATGTTGCCGTGTGAAAACTCTGAATCTATACAAGCATACAGAGACAATGGCTTATTAAAGTTGCGACAGAGCCAAGTGTGCTCGAGAGACTGACTTGAAGGATGTGCGGATGTATCGCTGATAACAATTCGATGACCAACGGCCCAAATGCTTAAACATATGGTCTTGAATATTGGCCGTGGCCGCAGACGTGGCGGCCCCAATACGAAATGAGTGACCTGCAAACTTAGACTGGTCGAGGCCTAATCTTTGCAGTATACTTCTAATACTAGCAATGAATTCTGTACGGGTCAAATTGATACCCTTGGATGTGATAAAAAGGGGGTCGTTTTTGCTTGCCCCAAATGCTTTCTAATTTGCATGTACCTCTCTAGACTGGTCACCGGACATACATTTCCCAGTCGAGGTAGCCTAATCTCACAACCACGCCTGAATGGGTCGGTTTTGGACGATTTAAGATGCAGCGCTGCCCCTTCTTTGGACAAAGAAATGTCTCCCATGGTTAGGTGGATACACGGATTAAAATGTGACGTTTTGGTGGTGAACTCGCCACAGCGCAGAAATAAAAAAAATGCAAGCAAACAGGCGGATTCTAACATGATGTTTGTGAATGAGCTCGCGAAGCCAGCCCTGAGCAAATTACGCATTTTTGACAAAATATCAAAGGTTATTGGAAATCGAGGCGCTTGGTGCCCAGCTTGTGCTCTCTTGACACCACGCACGACCATATGCAAGCGTGGGCACTGATTTACTCCAGAAACGGGGTAATCTACCCCGGAAGCTACATACACAAATTTAATTGCATTAAGATGTAACTGAATGGTACAGTAGTTTAGTTTCTTTGCTTGAACACAAAAGGCTACGTAGCTCATCAGTGTTGTTTCACCGCACACAGGTAAGTTCTAGACCTAATGAAAAGGGGTACCGTGTATAGCAGCAAATCGAATAAAAGCTGGCTAGGGCTGACCTATAGGACTTCCTGGTGGAATCACTGATGGCTGCCTTCATGAGATGCAGTACAGTTGACTTCAAGCTCACATCCACATCACCGCGGAAACATCTGGGCATATGGTGGCCTCTCTGTCTGCTTCCGGCGCCAAACTCCTGAATCTCTGGAAATTGAAACGAGATAATGAGCCCGCAATATTATTCCGTTTACCAGAAATGTGCTTCACCAAGACGAGAAAATTTCCCTTAGCAGCCCACCAGGTCAGCATTTCGCATCAAACTCATGACTGGCTGAGACGGTGACCTGCCCTTCTGAATGATCCGGACTGTTGCGCAATTGTCACAGCGAAACACTATTGCCAACGGTCCCCCCATAGCACTGCTGCTGCTACAATAGGGTACAGTTCTAATAGAGGTAATGACACATTTGTTCCCTGGAGTTTGGCTATTTGAGCCGGCCAAGTGCCAAAAAACCACTGTCCATTGAGGTAGCCTCCAAAGCCCTGCGCACACGCATCAGTAAACAACTGCATACTTTCAGCTTCCGTTGCCTCGTCCTCTATGAAAAACGCCTTCCCATTCCAGTGCTGAAGGAATTTGTACCACATTTGAAAATCCAACCGGCATTCATGAGAGATTGTGACTCTGTGGTGCATCTCTCTTACGGAGGACGACAGAGAGATAAGGTAAGAAATAAATGCCCTGCCGACAGGGATTACTCTACAGGCAAAGTTAATGTGGCCTAACACACTGAGGATTTCACGTTTTGAACACTTTGTTTCTCTGGAGCATGATATTCCGTCAGATCTCCCAAGATTCGCTCCACTTTTTCACGCGGGAGACGGGCTTCCATAAGAATGGAATCCAAAATGATGCCCGTGTATTCAATGACCTGCACAGGACCCACACACTTCTTGGGGGATAACGGAATTCCGAGACGATGGAATATAAGTAACAAAAGAGCCATAGTTCGTTCCGGTATGCTTTCCGCGATACATGCCGAGAAAAAATCAAGTAAATGTAGGACGTTAGTGATGCCATAATTATTCACTGCGATCCAACACACAGCCTGTGAGAATAAGTCAAACAACTTCGGACCAGAAGACTATTATGTGAAGTCCTGTGTCGGCACCTCTTCCTACTTCCCTTATATGTGTTGTAATTTTTGCCTGTATATGGCGAGATTCTGCTGGTGGACGTTTCGTCCCCGAGGCCCGCCCCCTGTACAGACCTTTGGTCTTCGATATATGTTGGCATTTGTGGGAAGTTGATGCTGGGTCGACATCGGGCCTTACAGACTAGTCTTTTGTGCTAAATGCCGTCATTTACATCTGACGACGATGCAGCTCACCAATCTCCAATGTAAGAGTTGTCACAGCGAAACAGCTCACCAATTACCAGTATACGAGTTGTCAGAGCATTTCCATCATAGCTCTCTAGATTTGTATCTAATACCGCTTATGCCGGTGCTAGGGGCCGTGTGGTCATATCATCCAAGTTGCCATATGAACAGGTACAATAAAAGTTGGTATGTGCTTTAGAATAGGTTAACCAGAAGACTATTCTGTGAAGTCATGTGACGCAGTCAGTATGTCGGCACCTCTTCCCTTATATGTGTTGTAATTGATCTCGAACCGAAGACTAGCCTCTGGTAGAAATAGTATTTTCCATGCAATTTAATGACATAGAAGAGCCACAGCTTTGGATGTATGGGAACCTGCTTAAATGCAACCATGATGTCCACTTTGCACATTGCTGCACCTTTGCCAAGCCTCTGAATAATACGAATAGCGTCGTCCATGCGCACGTACGCAGTGAAAATCCCTCCTTGTCGATAAGGCTATTAAGACTGTCTTCTACAGAGTTATGGGGGGGGGGGGGCAGATAGATCGATAATCAGTCTTTTCTTCATAGAGTACTTGTGTTGCACAAGACCTATTGGACTTACCCTATAAACTTCAAAGGGTGACTGGTTGAAGGGGCCCAATAGATAGCATTTCTCAACTTCAGATGCAAGCAAATCAGAAACAATGTCGGGATTCAACGTAGCAGATAACAAACTGTTACATTCCATGGCGACGGCAGGAAGGTTACATAATCCGGTAAGAAACCCACAACGAAGAACGTTCAGAAGGTGTGAAACAAACTCTCGGTCAGGGTGACCAGACAATTCTTCCTCCAGAGTGTCTACCTTGATGGGGGTGGAGGCTGTGCCTGGAAGTTGGCATGGTTGCCATTCGCTCTTACTAATCGGCGACGGTTTGCGGTCTTCTCCGCTACATGTAAACTTAGGGTGAATATTGTGACATGTAGCACATTTGTGTACATAACCGCAGTTTGAGCTGTAGCAACCTGTTTCTGAGTTAAAATTGTTACAAATTTGTTTTCCTGCTACAAAACTAATCGGACGACCATGTTTGTCACGTCTGGGGGCGGAGGAACCCTGAGCAAATTTGTTACGCCTCTGGGGGATGAATCGGTCATGACGTGCACCTGTCAGCACCATGGGACAAAAGGAGGATGGGTGGTCGATGGCATTGCAGAGCTCACATGCTCTAGCTGTGAGTCCAGAAAATAACCTTGTAAATAAGGTATTATCCCGTATTGCCCAATTTAACTTCTTGTTGAACAGCTGTAGCACTGCTGCAGATCGGGCCGAAAATTCCTTATGATATTGGTAAAACGTTGTTCCCCCATACTGGCTAGCTATTTCTATAATGTCACGGAGATACATGTCCAGCTCCGCTCTTCTCCCGGGGTGTGCCTCACACATAATGTTTCTGTACTTCGTGAAGGCTGTTACAAACTCTGTTATTGACAACGGCCGATTTAATCGCGGATCGGGTTTCAAGTTAATAGAATTACTTTGAAGCTCAAAAACGCGGCCATGCTGACCGACGTCAGCCCTAGGAAACAGCAATGAAGCTAGGTTTACATGCTTACCGTCAATGATCTGCTTCCGGATGGCAGGAGATATAGGTTCTGCGTGAGGTAGATCTTCGCAGGCGTATCCCTGGCCGATGACTTGTTCTCCTGGGGATTGACTCGACGAAGGTGGTTGCATGGCAGTCGCCAACGTGTACGGGATGTTTTCAGCATTTGCATCGCTGAGGTCGAAGTTGGAGGCCAAAACGTCGTTAGATAAATAATTAGGCTGACTAGAACTGATGACAGACCGCAAGGCGTCCAAGGTCGACGAGATTGCACTAAGCGATTTCGCTAATGTCGAAACAGCGATGTCTCCTTGACGATAGGTATCTGGCTGTTGTTGTTGTAGCAGAAATGTGGAACTGTCACCGCCTGTGTTTACTCCGGAAGCCGCATGCGACGAGGCTGCGCGCGAGGCTGTTTGCGCAGCCACCTGATCCAAGAACGCACATGGCGGGACAAACCCACTTCCGGCAGTAGCCTCGCGTCCTGGCCTGGGATGCACGAAGTTAACAGACGATAAATTCGCGCATCATTAATTAAGATGGAGGAATCAGTAATTCTAAACCAGTAGTAGTAATATTAATTTTGCAACTTTTTGTGTATTTTTATTTTTATTAAAAAAACGACTTTATTACCCCAAGTTAAGGTTATTATTCTCCCTAGACTGATTCTAACTAGATATTCTTATGGATATTGGATATGAGGACTCGATTTCAAAATATTACCACTTTGTGCGTTCGAGAGACCTATACCGTTGTCAGCGGACCAGCCCGTGTACATGCATTCAAATTGTCGATCACTGTCTGTTTTCGCTTTGAGATACTGTGCACAGTTGGGCCCACTGTGGTATCATCAGTCAAGTCTTTCTGACCTAATTTTACTTTTCCTGGTATATTTCAGTGGACTGCCAATGGGCCTCTTGGTCATCCTGGAGTGAGTGTATTTGTCCGGACAAGGAAAAACTTAGGTACAGAGATCAAAATCCGCCACAACAAAGAAATGGTGCAAACTGCACCGGACCAGCTACTGAAAGTATGGAGTGCACCCAGGCAGAGAAAAGTAAATGTGACGAATGTGTTGTAGATGGGGTGACCTACATTGTAAGTATTACCTTGGAGACCTGATCTTTTAAAAGGATATGTCAGGTTTACATGGGAAAAACTCCTTTGTGCGTGATGGTAGTAAAACTCCTCTTTTTTCGTCCGTGGTCCGTCGTCCGTGGTCCGTCCATCCGTAAACAATTCTTGTTATTGCGATTTCGCAGGAACTACTGCATGGATCTTTCTCAAATTTGATACACAGGTTCTCCTTGGGGTCTAGTTGTGCAAGATATTTTTTTCAGTCCGATTCGAAAATCCAATATGGCCACCAGGCGGCCAACTTAGATTTCTCCATGAAACTTTGTTATCGTGATTTCTCAAGAAGTACTGCATGGATCTTTCTCAAATTTGGTACACAGGTTCTCTTTGTGGTCCAGTTGTGCAAGATACCTTTTTTGGCCCGATTCGAAAATCCAATATGGCCACTGGGGGGCCATTTTGAATTTCCTCATGAAATTTTGTTATCGTGAATTCTCAGTAACTACTGCATGGATCTTTGTCAAATTTGATACACAGGTTCCCCTTGTGGTGTAGTTGTGCAAGATACCTTTCCTGGTCCGATTTCAAATTCCAATATGGCCAACAGGTGGCCATCTTGGATTTCCCCATGAAACTTTGTTATTGCGATTTCTCAGGAACTACTGCATGGATCTTTGTCAAATTTGGTACAATGGTTCCCCTTGTGGTCTAGTTGTGCAAGATATTTTTCCTGGTCCGATTCGAAAATCCAATATGGCCACCAGGCGGCCATCTTGGATTTCTCCATGAAACTTTATCATGATTTCTCAAGAAATACTGCGTGGATCTTTCTCAAATTTGGTGCACAGGTTCCCCTTGGGGTCTAGTTGTGCAAGATACCTTTTTTGGTCCGATTCGAAAATGTAATATGGCCACCAGGCGGCCATTTTGGATTTCCCCGTGAAACTTTGTTATCGTGATTTCTCAGGAAGTACTGCATGGATCTTTCTCAAATTTGGTACACAGCTTCGCCTTGTGGTCCAGTTGCGCAAGATACATTTTTTGGTCCGACTCGAAAATCCAATATAGCCGCCAGGTGGCCATCTTGAATTTCCCCTTGAAACATTGTTATCATGAATTCTCCGGAAATACTTCATGGATCTTCCTGGAATTTGGTACACAGATCCAGCATGGGGCCTAGATGTACAAGATACCTTTTTTGGTCCGATTCGAAAATCCAAGTTACGCTTCAAATTAATACGGTATTCCCGAGTTGTGACGTTGCATCACAAGAGTAGGCGGATCAAACTGTGGGGCATATTCTATATATTGACTATAGAGAATATCCATACCTTCACCTTCTATATCAAGGAGTTCAAATGATTTCGAATTAAAATGTATTTCTTCAAATTTTAAATCAGTTTACTTTAGTCCATGCCATTGCAAGTGAACTGCACCACCGTTTCGTCTGCCGACGGGTCGGCTACACAAAGGGACGTCACTCTTGTGACACAACGTCACAACTCGACAACTGTAGACTACTGCGTCTTTCGATCCAAGAGAGATAATCAGGATTCAGACACTTTCAAAGATTCAACATTACTGCACAGACCGGATCCCTTCAGTATGAAGTTTTGTACCATCTTACTGGCTGGGCTGATCAGTGTCCAGAATAATAGGAACTGTGGACACTCTCGTGTTCTGGCACATGTAGGCACCGTCGTGATATGACTGAAACAATGTTGAAAACGACGTTAAATCCTACTCACTCACTCACTCACTTGTACCATCTTACTATTTTCGAGCATGGTATCTTAGAAGAGATAACTCAAACTAGCCCAGTAAACAGAACAGAATTAGCATTCGTTTCTAATTATAAAATCTTAAGTATGTTTCATAGCTCATGCGAAAGTGTCAAAGAGATTTGTCTTCGCTTCCAGTACCCAATGATGACATGTGCGAAAAAAAAACTACAAAACGAAGATGAAGGATCCTCTGGACATTCACTTTCAGACTAACTTTGCTCATTTCACTTGTACTATAACAACCGACATCAAGTACAGTTTCTAGAAATCTTGAAACTCCTGAAACTTAGAAAGATAATATTTTGGTGTTTTCCAGTGTCCCTTTTTCGATCTTTTTCGCTCAAATTCGAAATTCTGCAAACAAAATTACAAATCAATCGTTTGTTCTTAATAACAATGGACAAAAAGATCCTCTTGTCATTAGCTTACAATTATCATACAATGGTGGGTGCCAAGATCCTTCAGGATCTCTCGTTTTTCAATCCAAAACCTGCAAAATCATATTTTGAAATATATATACTGAATTATCAGCATGGGGAAAAATTACGATGGTCAAATGCATAAAACGTATTTACGATGCATAAAAATATGCCCCCTAGACTATTTTGGTATATTTGAGGCATTTATAGAGAAGATTTTCTCTTGTAATAAAAATATGACTCCACAAACCAAAATCCAACTTGGTTTTTACATCACAGCCGCCAAACTTATTATTATATGAGAAATGAATCATCATACTCGTGGTCATTTATCTGATTTTTTATCGCACTCATTTGATAAAATCAACATGAAACTCACTACAACTGGTTTGGTATCAGTTTTATCAAACTCGTGTGATAAAAAGGCGAGTTTCATATGGGTTTTATCAAACTCGTGTGTTACAAATCAGACAAATGACGACTCGTAGTGTTGATCTGTGTGTATGGAGTTGATCATTGTATTTTATTGATTTATTTTTTTTTCAGACTGATTTTGCATGTTTTGGATCCAAAAGAAAAATCAGTTATTTTATCATCACGTACATTCCCATGTTAACGTCACATATCCGTTGTCGCGCTGTTGGTTTTTAGCAAGCTCCACAATAGACGACTAATTAAAATGGACAGACTTCACCTCATACGTACATTGTTAATTAAGGACGTTATGAGAAATCTCCCGATGTTTTGGATAAATGTCCCGATGTTTTGGATAAATCTCTCCATGTTTTGGATAAATCTCCTGATGTTTTGGATAACTCCCCCGATGTTTTGGCCCCCGATATTTTGGATAAATCTCCCGAAGTTTTGGATAAATCTCCCGATGTTTTGGATAAATCTCTCGATGTTTTGGATAAATCCCTCGATGTTTTGGATAAATCTCCCGATGTTTTGGACAAATCTCCCGATGTTTTGGATAAATCTCCCGATGTTTTCAACACTACGTCCAATTTCTCCACAGACCAATGAAAATACCGGATTTCGTTTATTTGAATTCAATCAAATTCATCATGGAGCTTTTAGGCCTACTTTCTCATAATAGTACTCACTAAAAAAACTTGAGTGAACTGTTCCACTCAAGTTTGAGTGAAATGTACCTGTTCACTCAAACTTGAGTTACTTTTCACTCAACTTGAGTTACTTTTCACTCAACTTGAGTTACTTTTCACTCAACTTGAGCTAAAACCACTCAAGTTCACTCAGTGTTCATTGAGTGCGATCAATTTTCAATCTTATGCTTGAGTGAATGTCACTCAAGTTGAGTGCATTTAACTCAAGTTGAGTGAAAAGTAACTCAAGTTGAGTGAAAATATCACTCAAGTATTGAGTGGGATCAATTTCCACTCTTACTTGAGTGAAATTTCACTCAACTTCTTCTAGAGAGTAACATAGTAACAGCTGAACATCCATCTGACCCTCCCCACCCCACACCCTACTGATCTACACGTTATGTCCGAGACTACGGATTTGAGGTTTTCTAAAATAAAGTTCAACATGCATTTTGCCACTAAACTCTACCGCCGATTATCGACATGGTCGCTAATTTTACACAGAAATATATCTCATTTTTTTATACAAATATGAGGGATTTTTTTTCTTGAGATTGTATATTAACCGTACATTAGTGATTTGATCCTGAAGTCCTATTCAAATTCATATAATATACCAGATTCCCTCATTGATTCGAATTTTGCTTTAGGTGAAAAAAAAACAAGAGCCAAATTGCCACGATGGACTAATCTACGAGCACACGGGACGATATCTCTAACGAAAACCATAATTACAGTAAATACAGGTTTCAAAAATGATATACAAAATGCTAACTACTTAGCTGACTCTATAATCTGATAACATAATAAACTATGAGAATTACACGGAAACATATGCACAGCACGTTTTGGCCAGACCAATCGAGTAGGACCATATAGAAGCATGATCTACAACAATATACATGCTTCTGATACCAGTTGTTCGGCTATTCAAATGAAGTGAGACTCATGGAACTTTACGCTTATGAGCAGTACTGTTTACGTAATCTAGAGTTAATTATGCGTTTAATATCAGAATACTATACATAAACAACACGGTATTTCATGATATTTAAGAAACACAGTCATATAACTATAAACCGAAAGAAGCACCTCACCGTTGAAATGAGAGTTTAGTGCCCATACATCGCTAGCTATTGGCTTCCAAATAATGGCTCCTTCATATCTCTGTCTTCATGATTCATACAGAATTGTATGTCCGTGGAAATACAATTTTCAGTATTCTCTTCAACATGGCCAAAATGTCACAACACAAACCTGAGTATGAACTAAAAAAATTGTTTTAGTTAATCATACAGTTAGTCAGTTCAGAACTTGCTGGTAACAGTTCCCTAATGCACCTTCATGCCAAAAATCAAGGTTCTAATGTCGACGGTTCTCCTTATTTTGCCGACGAAAGGATTCGGATGGACTGACTGACTGACTGACTCACTCACTCACTCATTACCGGACAATTTGCAAATGAGAGCCTACTTCGTAGGAATAATTCCAACAGTATTATATCGAAATAAACTGCCCGCCATGCAGGCTCTCTCCTCAGCAGTTGTGTATCGTCTCTCACTGCCTTGAAACTTCTCTGAGTATACAATATAATATTGTACTTCATGCCAACTGGACAATTTCTTGTATATGTAATTTTTTTGGGGGCACGTCTACCGCACCTGTTCTGGGGCCATTTACCCATCTAAACATATGTGGTCCTTTACGAAGAATCGGTCAATTTGTTGGAAATTTAAGGTGAAAGGCGAAGGTTTTCATATTTTCCTTTTTAGCATCACCAGATGGTGGGCTGTTCAAATCGCTTTTCGTCTGTGGTCCGTCGTCCGTCCGTAAACAATTTCTTGTTATCGCGATTTCTCAGGAACTACTTTATGGATCTTTCTCAAATTTGGTACACAGGTTCCCCTTGGGGTCTAGTTGTGCAAGATACGTTTTCTGGTCCGATTCGAAAATCCAATATGGCCACAAGGCGGCCATCTTGGATTTCCCCATGAAACCTTGTTATCGCGATTTCTCAGGAAGTACTTTATGGATCTTTCTCAAATTTGGTACACAGGTTCCCCTTGGGGTCTAGTTGTGCAAGATACCTTTTCCGGTCCGATTCGAAAATCCAATATGGCCACCAGGCGGCCATCTTGGATTTCCCCATGAAACCTTGTTATCACGATTTCTCAGGAACTACAGCATGGATCTTCCTCAAATTTGGTACACAGGTTCCCCTTGGGGTCTAATTGTGCAAGAAACCTTTTCTGGTCCGATTCGAAAATCCAATATGGCCACCAGGCGGCCATCTTGGATTTCCCCATGAAACCTTGTTATCGCGATTTCTCAGGAACTACTTTATGGATCTTTCTCAAATTTGGTACACAGGTTCTCCTTGCGGTCTAGTTGTGCAAGATACCTTTTCTGGTCCGATTCAAAAATCCAATATGGCCACCAGGCGGCCATCTTGGATTTCCCCATGAAACCTTGTTATCACGATTTCTCAGGAACTACAGCATGGATCTAACTCAAATTTGGTACACAGGTTCCCCTTGGGGTCTAGTTCTGCAAGATACCTTTTCTAGTCCGATTCGAAAATCCAATATGGCCACCAGGCAGCCATCTTAGATTTCCCCATGAAACCTTGTTATCGCGATTTCTCAGGAACTACAGCGTGGATTTTTCTCAAATTTGGTACACAGGTTCCCCTTGGGGTCTAGTTGTGCAAGATACCTTTTCTGGCCCGTTTTGAAAACCCAATATGGCCACTAGGCAGCCATCTTGGATTTCCCCATGAAACCTTGTTATCGTGATTTCTCAGGACCTACTTCATGGATCTTTCTCGAATTTGGTACACAAGTTCCCCTTGGGGTCTAGTTGTGCAAGATACCTTTTTTGGTCCGATTCGAAAATTCAATATTGCCACCAGGCAGCCATCTTGGATTTCCCCATGAAACATTGTTATCGTCATTTCTCAGGAACTACTGTATGGATCTTTCTCAAATTTGGTACACAGGTTCCCCTTGGGGTCTAGTTGTGCAAGATACCTTTCCTGGTCCGATTCGAAAATCCAATATGGCCACCAGGCAGCCATCTTGGATTTCCTCATGAAACCTTGTCATCGCGATTTCTCAGGACCTACTTCATGGATCTTTCTCGAATTTGGTATACAAGTTCCCCTTGGGGTCTAGTTGTGCAAGATACCTTTTCTGGTCCGATTCGAAAATCCAATATGGCCACCAGGCAGCCATCTTGGATTTCCCCATGAAACCTTGTTATCGCGATTTCTCAGGACCTACTTCATGGATCTTTCTCGAATTTGGTACACAAGTTCCCCTTGGGGTCTAGTTGCGCAAGATACCTTTTCTGGTCCGATTCAAAAATCCAATATGGCCACCAGGCGGCCATCTTGGATTTCCCCATGAAACCTTGTTATCACGATTTCTCAGGAACTACAGCATGGATCTAACTCAAATTTGGTACACAGGTTCCCCTTGGGGTCTAGTTATGCAAGATACCTTTTCTAGTCCGATTCGAAAATCCAATATGGCCACCAGGCAGCCATCTTAGATTTCCCCATGAAACCTTGTTATCGCGATTTCTCAGGAACTACAGCGTGGATTTTTCTCAAATTTGGTACACAGGTTCCCCTTGGGGTCTAGTTGTGCAAGATACCTTTTCTGGCCCGTTTTGAAAACCCAATATGGCCACTAGGCAGCCATCTTGGATTTCCCCATGAAACCTTGTTATCGTGATTTCTCAGGACCTACTTCATGGATCTTTCTCGAATTTGGTACACAAGTTCCCCTTGGGGTCTAGTTGTGCAAGATACCTTTTTTGGTCCGATTCGAAAATTCAATATTGCCACCAGGCAGCCATCTTGGATTTCCCCATGAAACATTGTTATCGTCATTTCTCAGGAACTACTGTATGGATCTTTCTCAAATTTGGTACACAGATTCCCCTTGGGGTCTAGTTGTGCAAGATACCTTTTCTGGTCCGATTCGAAAATCCAATATGGCCACCAGGCAGCCATCTTGGATTTCCCCATGAAACATTGTTATCGTCATTTCTCATGAAGTACTGCATGGATCTTTCTCAAATTTGGTACACAGATTCCCCTTGGGGTGTAGTTGTACAAGATACCTTTTCTGGTCCGATTCGAAAATCCAATATGGCCACCAGGCAGCCATCTTGGATTTCCTCATGAAACCGTGTCATCGCGATTTCTCAGGACCTACTTCATGGATCTTTCTCGAATTTGGTACACAAGTTCCCCTTGGGGTCTAGTTGTGCAAGATACCTTTTCTGGTCCGATTCGAAAATCCAATATGGCCACGAGGCAGCCATCTTGGATTTCCCCATGAAACATTGTTATCGTCATTTCTCAGGAAGAACTGCATGGATCTTTCTCAAATTTGGTACATGTGTTCCCCTTGGGGTCTACTTTTGCAAGATACCTTTTCTGGTCCGAGTCGAAAATCCAATATGGCCTCCAGGCAGCCATCCTGGATTTCCTTATGAAACCTTGTCATCGCAATTTCTCAGGACCTACTTCATGGATCTTTCTCAAATTTGGTGCATAGCTTCCCCTTGGGGTCTAGTTGTGCAAAATACCTTTTTCGATCCGATTCGAAAATCCAATATGGCCACCAGGCGCCCATCTTGGATTTTCCCATGAAACATTGTTATCGTGATTTCTCAAGAAGTACCGCATAGATCTTCTGAAAGTTGGTACACAGGTCCCACATGGGGCCTAGTTGTTCAAGATACCTTTTTTGGTCCGATTAGAAAATCCAAGTTATGCTTCAAATTAATACGGTATTTCGGAATTATGACGTTGCATCACAAAAGTCGGCGGATGAAACGGTGGGGCATATTCCATATATTGACTATAGAGAATATCCGTACCTTCACCTTCCATATCAAGGAGTTCAAATAATTCGGAATTAAAAAGTATTTCTTCGAGTTTTCTTTAGTCCATGCAGTTTGCAAGTGAACTGCCCCACCGTTTCGTCTGCCGGGGGTCGGCTACATGAAGGGACGTCACTCTTGTGACACAACGTCACAACTCGACAACTGTAGACTACTGCATGTTTCGATCCAAGGTAGATAATCATGATTCAGATACTTTCGAAGTTTCAAATTTACTGCGCGGATCGGATCCCTTCAGTATTAAGTATTGTACCATCTTACTAATTTCGAGCATGGTATCTTAAAAGATATGTCTCAAACTAACCCGGTAAACAGAAAAGAATTAGCATTCGTTCCTAATTATAAAACCTATGTTTCATAGCTCATTCCAAAGTGCCAAAGAGATATTTGTCTTCGCTTCCTGTACCCAATGATGACATATGCAAAAATAATAAAAAAAATACTACAAAACGAAGACGAAGGATCCTCTGTACATGTACATTCACTTTCAGACTAACTTGTAGTCTTGTACTATAACAACCGACATAAGCACAGTTTCTAGAAATCTTGAAACTCCTGAAACTTAGAAAGATATCTTGGTGTTTTCCAGTGTCCCTTTTTCGATCTTTTTCGCTCAGATTCGAAATTCTGTGAACAAAATTACAAATCAATCGCTTGTTCCTAGTAACAATGGACAAAAAGATTCTCTTGTCATTAGCTTTCAATTATCGGACAATGGTGGGCGCCAAGATCCTTCAGGATCTCTCGTTATTTACTTCATGGGTTAGTTATTCATGGAACTATCTACATATCTACTTCGTTTGATTTTATTTGGAGTATTTTGTCTTCTAGTAGCTTTAGAATAGTGCTCCAAAGTTGGTATCTTAAGACCAGCCGATTGAGAATTGAAATCTGTATCGCTTATCTGCCCTTGTTTGACGTTGATTTGTGACGTCACATCTGACCACCTGACTGGACGTTAGACTGGTACCCAATCCACTGCGCTTGTCAATCGACCCAATATTAGGCGACGGCGGCCAGTCTAGTAGACTGGTACCCATCCACTGCGCATGACAGCTATCGCTAAACCTTGTCAACCTATATTAGACGACGGCGGCCAGTCTACCAGTCTAGCTGGACGTCAATATTTGTAACCTTCAGTCTTAAGGCTGCTGGTCTGACGTGACGTCACAATCAAGGAAAGATAAGCGATGACGGTTTGGAAATCAGAAGTCAGATGGGCTTGGTTTAGTAAAAAAGCTACTAGAAAACAAAAGATTTCAAATTAAACCAAGCGAAGTAGATTCACCGGTATTTTTATCATTATTCAACCAATCTAAGATATAAAAATGAGAATCGAAAAACCTTTGCATTTCACCAAATGACTAAATAACCAAAATCGGGGGAAAAAGGAGACTGTGCATTCCATACACTCTTAAAAGGAAAGTGCTATATATAACATTATATATGTCCGAGGACCGAGTGACAACATTATATAAAGTGTTGTATTTGTAACACTCCCAGAAAGTGTTGAAAAAAGTGTATATCCAACATTACAGTGCTGTATCAGGAGCAATACCACACTTTACAATGCTGAATTTAACACTTGTAAAGTGTTTTTTTTATTGCTCCTGATACAGCACTATGATGTTGGATATAACACTTTTTTCAACACTTCCTAAGAGTGTTACAAATATAACACTTTATATAACGTTGTCACTCCTCGGGCATTTATATGTTTAAAAACTACACTTTTATGTTAAGAGGGTAGGACTTCGCCTTACAGCTGACGTAGTCCAAAAACTGTTCGCTGAAAATAGCTCCAATTTAGAATACGCATCTGCATCGGTAGTATACCTCAAGACTGCTATTTAGTGGGTTTTATCGTCAATTGTTTCGCATGCGAAAGATAGCTAACCCCTCAGTTGTATTTCCAAGATTCAAACATTTTCTAAAATGCATGTTTCAGTTTCACACACAGTGCATCAGCGACAATATAGTGAAGTGCTAAAAATCTTTCGTGGTCGCAAATGTGTTTGAAACGCTTTGGTGGAGCTTAAACATGTGTTTAAAACAAAAGTTGAATATTCGTTTGAAAAACTGTTTAAATTAATGTTCTGTGTTTTTTAACTTTCGTAAGCCTGGCCAACAATGGCCAAATCCAGATAATATATGCAGCTTTTGCGACTGTGTGGCCGGAAGTGTTGTCTGTAACGAAATCTGTGGTGCCCCCGTAGTTTGCGAACAGGTATGTATTTTCTGTATACTTTGTTGGTATCGTACGTGAACCTGGGTGAAAAATGTATCAGGAAAAAATCCGATCTCGTCTGGGTTTTCTCCCTGCCTAGTCAAACCCATCTGCTTTTAACCCACAATTTCCCCAAACAAATTTGAGTGAAATTTCAATCAAGCAAGAGTGGAAATTCTTCCCACTCAATGACTTGAGTGAAAAATTCAACACAATACATCCGTGGACAGTTTCAAAGAACGCCTGTGTGAGGACGGGCACAACAAGAGTTGTCGCCCATGCTTCACGAGTTCAACGGGAAAACTCCGTCGGCTCCAGTACAGAAAGTCAACATCTTTCGGCTGTAGATCCATTTATGCAACCCATCCGAACCAGCCAAGAAGAATAAAAGAGTGATAAAGACCTAAAGAATTATTTTGAAACGTTTAAAGAGCCAAAGCATAAGGGAAATTTATTTATTTTTGCATTTCTTGATGACGCCTATACTTACAACATTACGTTGAGCTAAAGTAACTCGTGGTGCGCATTGCACGATGGGAAGGAAACATGGCCGATTTCCATACTGTCCAACGATGTATTCGAGTGAGCTATCAACTCAAACTTGAGCGAAATTTGAGTGAATTTCACTCAAAAACTTGGTGGTATGAATTTTCACACTTGAGTTAACTTTTCACTCAAGTTTTTATTGAATTTTCAATAAAATAAAAATTAATGAATTTTCAGTGCTTTTAATTGGTGAGGCTGAATGGTTTAGAAACAAAAAAGTATATCGCGGATTGAATGAATATTCCTTCATGGCCAGTTATTGTCGGTTAACAATTGATATCCAATCCGGTTCAGTCTATCCCTTGTCAATATTTGTTTGTCCTGGCCAGTATACCGAACGTCTGATAAATATCCAGCCCTGACCATTATATCATCTGTCAAATGAATATTCGTTCCTGGCCAATATATCGCATGTTTAAGGAATATCCAACCCTGACCATTATATCGTATGTTAAATGAATATTCAGACTTGATCAATATATCGTCTGTTAAATGAATATTCAGTCCTGCCCAATATATCGCCTGTTAAATGAATATCCAGTCCTGATCAATATATCGTCTGTAAAATGAATATTTAGACCTGAACAATATATCGTCTGTTAAATGAATATCCAGTCCTAACCAATATATCGTCTGTTCAATAAATATTCAGGGCGGACCAATATATCGTCTATTGATGAATATCCAGTCCTGACCAGTATATTGTCTTTGAATGAATATACAACCTTGGCCAATATATCGTCTGTTAAACGAATATCCGGTCCTGACCAAGACATCATCTCTTGTATGAATATTCAGACCTGACCAATATATTGTCTGTTAAATGAATATCCAGTCCTGACCAATATACTGTCTGTTAAACGGAATATCCAGTCTTGACCAATATATCATCTGTTAAATGAATATCCAGTCCTGAGAAATATACTGTCTGTTAAATGAATATCCAGTCTTGACCAATATATCATCTGTTAAATGAATATTCAGTCCTGCCCAATATATCGCCTGTTAAATGAATATCCAGTCCTGATCAATATATCGTATGTTAAATGAATATTCAGACTTGATCAATATATCGTCTGTTAAATGAATATTCAGTCCTGCCCAATATATCGCCTGTTAAATGAATATCCAGTCCTGATCAATATATCGTCTGTAAAATGAATATTTAGACCTGAACAATATATCGTCTGTTAAATGAATATCCAGTACTAACCAATATATCGTCTGTTAAATAAATATTCAGGGCGGACCAATATATCGTCTATTGATGAATATCCAGTCCTGACCAGTATATTGTCTTTGAATGAATATACAACCTTGGCCAATATATCGTCTGTTAAACGAATATCCGGTCCTGACCAAGACATCATCTCTTGTATGAATATTCAGACCTGACCAATATATTGTCTGTTAAATGAATATCCAGTCCTGACCAATATACTGTCTGTTAAACGGAATATCCAGTCTTGACCAATATATCATCTGTTAAATGAATATCCAGTCCTGAGAAATATACTGTCTGTTAAATGAATATCCAGTGTTGACCAATATATCACCTGTTAAATGAATATCCAGACCTGACCAATATATCGTCTGTTGAATGACTATCCAGTCTTGACCAATATATCATCTGTTAAATGAATATCCAGTCCTGACCAATATATCGTCTGTTAAATGAATATCCAGTCCTGACCAATATATCGTCTGTCAAATGAATATCCAGTCCTGACCATGACATCATCTGTTAAATGAATATTCAGTCTTGACCATGACATCATCTGTTAAATGAATATCCAGTCCTGACCAATATGTCCTCTGTTAAAATGAATATCCATTCCTGACCAATATATTGTCTGTTAAATGAATATTCAGACCTGACCATGACATCATCTGTTAAATGAATATTCAGACCTGACCAATATATCATCTGTTAAATGAATATCCAGTCCTGACCAATATATTGTGTTAAATGAATATCCAGTCTTGACCAATATATCATCTGTTAAATGAATATCCAGTCCTGACCAATATATTTTCTGTTAATGAATATTCAGACCTGACTAATATATCATCTGTTAAATGAATATCCAGTCCTGACCAATATATTGTATGTTAAATGAATATTCAGTCCAGACCGATATATCGTCTGTTAAATGACTATCCAGTCTTGACCAATATATCATCTGTTAAATGAATATTCAGTCCTGCCCAATATATCGCCTGTTAAATGAATATCCAGTCCTGATCAATATATCGTATGTTAAATGAATATCCAGTCCTGACCAATATATTGTCTGTTAAATGAATATCCAGTCCTGACCAATATATTGTCTGTTAATGAATATTCAGGCCTGACCAATATATCATCTGTTAAATGAATATCCAGTCCTGACCAATATATTGTCTGTTAATGAATATTCGGACCTGACCAATATATCATCTGTTAAATGAATATCCAGTCCTGACCAATATATCGTCTGTTAAATGAATATCCAGTCTTGGCCAATATATCATCTGTTAAATGAATATCCAGACCTGACCAATATATCGTCTGTTAAACGAATATCCAGTCTTGACCAATATATCATCTGTTAAATGAATATCCAGTCCTGACCAATATATTGTCTGTTAATGAATATTTAGACCGACCAATATATCATCTGTTAAATGAATATCCAGTCCTGACCAATATATTGTCTGTTAATGACTATTCAGACCTGACCAATATATCATCTGTTAAATGAATATCCAGTCCTGACCAATATATCGTCTGTTAAATGAATATCCAGTCTTGGCCAATATATCATCTGTTAAATGAATATCCAGTCCTGAAGAAATATATCGCCTGTTAAATGAACAATCAACCCTGACCAATATATAATGTTTCTTAAATGAATATTCAGCCCTGACCAATATATCGTCTGTTAAATCAATATCCAGTCCTGACAAATATATCGCCTGTTAAATGAATATTCAGCCTTGACCAATATATCGTCTGTTAAATGAATGTTTAGTCCTGACCAGTATATCGTCTGTTAAATGAATACTGAAGCCCTGAACAATTATTATTTATCAAATGAGTACACAAGTATAAACAGCATATCGTTGGTTAAATGAATATACCTTACTGGACAGTGTATCTCGTTGGACAGTGGGATCAGTTTTGGATAAAAGTCAAGGAAAATTCTGCCCTCGGTTTTTTGTTTCAAAGTATGGAAATCCTGCGAAGCTAAATCGATCAAAACAACACATTCACAGCATGACTATCCGATCGAAAAAGTAAAAACAACGTCATTTCCTACCAGTCTTAGAATGGAAGTCATGTAGTCCGTCCTTTGTTTCGATGCTTTCCGGATTCACTGCCAAGGGTCTGACATGCAACCTTATTTTCTCCTGTTGGCATTATCCTATAACCTGAACAAAAATAAGGCGTTTTTTTCGCTGACATTATCCAAAGCATGAAGACGTGCGAATGTTCTTCCCCTTGGCATTAATCGCATAACCCTGAAGACCTACGAAGGTGCTTTCTCCTTGGCATTATCCCACAAACTAAAGACAAAAGAAGGTGCTTTGAAAGTGCTTGGCATTATCCATAACCTGAAGACACACGTGGGTGCTTTCTCCTTGGCATTATCCCATAACCTGAATTGGAGCGATATGCAAGAGGTGGGAAAAATTGACGACGTCTGGCGACTAAAAAGCAACCATATGACTCTACAGGAAAGCATCCCCGGCATCTAACATTCAAACTCGAGAATACGGTTGATTCTCGAACGTAGCCTTAGTATCCCAGCCGCGCATTTATTGCAGTTGTTTATGTGGAGACCATGAAGTATCCACGCGGCCACTAGCGCCGGCTTAATCGGAATGAGATGCGCTAGCTCGGGAGCTGTGATGACATATCAGCTCAAACAACTGATCTGATGTTAATGAATGAGCATTGTGGACGTCTGATAGGGTAAACGCCTCAACATGGGGTAACCTGGTAAATGCAAGAAAACCCAGAGAAACTAACCTGTAATGCCAGACGTTGTACGACTTAAATTTCCCACCAAAACAATAAACCTACATATATTTGTCGAGTGACATGTACAGAGGGCGTGCCTCGGGGACTAACAATCCACCAGCACAATCCTGCCATATACAGGTAATAAATTGGAGCGATGTGCAAGAGGTGGGGAAAATTGACCACCTCTGGCGACTAAAAAGCAACCATATGACTCCACAGGAAAGCACCCCCTCGGCACCTAACATGCAGACCCCAGAATACGGTGAATTCTCCGACATAGCCTTAGTATCCCAGCCTCGCTTTTACCCCCCCCCCCCCCTTCGGCACCTAACATTCAGACCCGAGAATACGGTGAATTCTCGGACATAGCCTTAGCATCCCAGCATCGCTTTTACTGAAGATGTTCATGTGGAGATTACGAAATATCCACACGGCTCCTGGCACCGGCTTAATTGGAATTAGATACGCTAGTTCGGGAGCTGTGATGACAGATCAGCTAAAAAACTCATCCGATGTAATGGATGAGCATCGTGGACGTCTGATGGAGTAAACATCTCAAAGTGGGGTAACCTGGTAAATGCAAGAATTCTTCGTTTGAAGACAAACGAATGTGCTTTCTCCTTGGCATTATCCCGCAATCTAACGACAAAAGAGGGTGCTTTCTCCTTGGCATTATCTCATAACCTGGAGACATAACAGGGTGCTTTCTCCTTGGCATTATCCCAAAATCTGAAGACAGAAGAGGGTGCTTTCTCCTTGGCATTATCCCACAACCTGAAGACATACGATGGTGCTTTCTCCTTGGCATTATCTCATAACCTGAAGACAAAGGAAGGTGCTTCCTCCTTGGCATTGTCCCGCAACCTAAGGACAAAAAAGGTGCTTTCTGCTTGGCATTATCCCATAACCTGAAGACATACTGTAAGATATCAGCATCTTATGATAATTGGTTTTCTACAATTAAATATTGCATGATAGTCTTGATGTCATATATGATGCCTGCCTGTATGGTTTTATAACGTCGTAATACCCCGGTAAATGTTGTGATTTGTTTGACATTTCAGTATCCTGTTTGGAATGTTAAAAGTATGGAGGAATGTTTTTAACCACATTTATTTGTGAGAATCAATTGTGAACATATAAACCGTTTATGTAAGTTTGACGAATGGTTTATTCAATGTGACAGTTCTGTGATATGTCTGTCCAAATAGGACTTAAGCTAAGTACATCCTTGTCGGGTTAAACTGACATTGTAAATGTATAAAACGGAATGAACGGCATATTACAGGCAGATTGTAACACCACGTCTCCCTGATGGTAGTCCCATCTTGTATCATAGAAGCTCATGCTTCCAATAATAGTGTGCTAACTCCAGTTTCGGAAAAATGACTGACTACAGAATAGTCTGGATGTTGATGTGGTTACCCTAGTCTGCCTACCAAATAGTGCCGGTCGTTCCTAATTTAGGTGGACTGAATCTACAAGAAATCGGCTTAATATTCAGCAGACGTTTTCGTTGTATCCTCTCTCATTTAAAGACGTTGTCAAGACTTCGGTATCTTTAGAAGCCGGACCTTTTGGAATCTATTATTGTCAGGATTTGTGAAGACGATCCCTGTGTCTTGAGACGACCAATGCGTTACAACATCTTATAGATCACGCGCACAAGCCCTGTCGTCTTTGAAGACCGCAAATTTCACAATACGAAGGTGCTTTCTCCTCGGCATTATCCCGTCCCATCCTTGGAATCATTCCACAACCTAAAGACATACGAGGAGGCGTGCTCTTGGCATTATCCCATAACTTAAAGACAAGCGAAGGTGCTTCCTCCATGGCATTATCCCACAATCTAAAGACAAGCGAAGGTGCTTTCTTCCTGGCGTTATCCCACAACATGAAGACAAACGAAGGTGCTTTCTCCTTGGCATTATCCCACAACCTGGAGACAACCGAAGGTGCTTTCTTCTTGGCATTATCCAACAACATGAATACAAACGAATGTGCTTTCTTCTTGGCATTATCCCACAACATGAAGACAAGAGAATGTGCTTTCTCCTTGGCATTATCCCAAAACCTGGAGACACACGTAGGAGCTTTCTCCTTGGTATTATCCCATAACCTGAAGACAAAAGAAGGTGCTTTCTTTGTGGAATTAACCCATAACCTGAAGAGATAATATCATGCTTTCCCCTTGGCACTAACCCACAGCCTGGAGAAACACGAAGGTATTATTTCATATACGAAGGTGCTTTCGCTCTGACATTATCCCATAACCTGAAGACAGACGTCAATATGTTATTCTGTTGGGATTCTCCCATAAACTGAAGATATACATCAATATGTTATTCTGTTGGCGTTATCTCATAACCAGAAGACATACACACATGCCTCTCTATGGCATTAATATATACGTGGGTGATTTCTTCTTGGCATCATCCCGTAACCTGAAAATATACGATGTTGGACTCATTGTGAGCCTACTTGCATAACCACCCGGGCAGAGAATGATAGGTAAATTCAAAATGGCGGCCATGCAAGGTACCAGAAAACTGATATTTTCGTCATTTTTCTTAAAATTCCTGCTTTTGTGTCTGGATAAGCGGGCAAAAACTATTTTATTAGTTTATTTACCAATTTATCATTCAGTTTTTGCAAAGAAAACACCTAAATAAAAATTCGAAAAATCGACACAAAAATGCCTTTTTTGTGACGTTATCAAATTGACCATCTTGGATTTCTCACATTATCTCGGGGGGGGGGGGAGCGTTACCCAAGGGTGTGTTGTGGTAAGTTTTAGTTCAAGAGGTAAGGAAAATATTTAGAGGGGACATATCCCCAAATACCCAGAGCTGATAGGGCTGATTATGGATTTATCCCATAACTTTGAGATGCATGATTGCACATCCTCTTTAGCATTATCACATAACTCAGACATTCGACGATGCATTCTCCTTCGCATTATCCCATAATTAACTTGGAGATATACGACGGTGCTTTCTCCTTGGCATTATCCCAAACCTGAAGACATATGTCAAAGTTCTTTCATTTTGGCTTTATCCCATAACCTGAAGAAATACGAAAGTATTTTATTTCATATATGAAGGTGCTTTCATCTGGCATTATCCCATGGGATGAAGACAAACGGCAATGTCCCAAAACCTGAAGACATATATCAAGTTACTTTTCTCTTTGGCATTATCCCATAACCCGACTACACACGGTGCTTTCTCCTTCGCAATATCCCATAGCCTTTGGCATTATCCCTTAGACATACGACAGTGCTTTCTCTTTGACATTATCCCATAACGTCTGACACCTGAATACGTTCGATGGTGCTTTCTCCTTGTCATCACCCCATAACGTCTGGCACTTCAACACATTTGACGATGTTTTCTCCTTGGCAATATCCCATAACATCTGACACTTGAACACATTTGACGGTGCTTTCTTCTTGGCATTATCCCATAACGTCTGATACGTGAATACATTCGACGGTGCTTTTTCCTTGACATTATCCATAACCTTAAGATATACGGGGATGTTTTCTCCTTGGAATTATCTCATAACCCGAAGATATACGAGGGTGCTTTTTCCTTGGCATTATAACATGATCTAGAGACGTACGAAGGCCCTTTTCTATCGGCATTATCCCATAACATGATAACGTACGAATGCTCTACATTCTTGGCATTATGCCAAAACCTGAATTCATACAATGATGTCTTCTCCATTACAAGCGTCTAGTCCGTCATTCATAATCCAGCCGTCGTCCATTAGAGAATATCCGCGTCCATAATCCAAAGACCTATTCCATTTCCATATAACAGTATTAGCACCAAATTCAAAAAGACAAAAGTATACATAAACATAGGCTTGTTTCCTGCAAGAGAGAAGCGGTCAACAGTTTTCAATGATGCCGGCAAGACATCATGATGTTCCAAAATATCAAATCCGTATCGCTGATCAGTATTCTTAATCCATAATATTCGTTATAGAGTCGTCATCTAAAGAATGATGTACCTCAGTCACGCTTTGATTGTGACTGTTCATATGAGTACCATGAGGATCTTGAAGTACATGGGCTCATACGGCCCCTAGCCCCGGGTTAAGCGGAATTAGACACATGTTACGAAACGTAGCCCATAGATCTTGCACGCTACGTTCGTATTTTGCTATCAGCATGCGATATGTATCGCCAAATTTGAGAAACTTTGAGTGGAGGCGCTTGGTGGAATAGCCCTGTTTTATAAGTTTCTGCAACAATGTTTTGTGACGTTGATTAAAATCATCACATTTAACACAGGATCTAGCAAATGCTACTAAGCGAGATATGTATACGCCATATGCAGGTCCCACTGGAATATTACTATCCAGAAAGGGATAGTTAACGATGTCGAAATTGTAATCATCTCTTTTGTCATAAAGTCGACGAGAGAGAATGCCCGCTTCATTTTTATAGAGGTAGAGATCTAAATAAGATGTGCCTGTAGGGCTATCTGTAGTTTCCTTCAAATCCAGTGAAGGTGGATATATATCCTTCACTGCGTCATTTATATAGCGATTATCCACAGCGAGAAGATCGTCTATATAGCGTTTGGTGAATGAGAAGGAACGGGCTTTGAATGGATCGGTTTTTGAAAGCGCCTGCATATAGTCATATTCATAAGAGAACAGATACAGGTCAGCCAACAGGGGTGCACAATTAGTACCCATTGGAATACCTATATGCTGCTGATATATTGTGTTGCCAAATTTCACATAGATATTTTTAATGAGAAATTCAAGCAACTCTATAAACAAAGAAACATCCCATGAATGATATCTCTTGTATGTAGTCGAGCTAAAGAATCCTTTATGGCTTCCGACATTAACATATCTACGATCAGTTTTCATGAACACAGATACTATTAATGAACTTATACGGTCAATAAGGTCCTCATGAGGGATTGTAGTATAGAGAGTCGAGAAATCCCATGTGGATACATGTCTGTACGGTATGTGACCTTTAGCATCAAGTTCTTCCGTAAGACGTTTTGAGTTTTTCAATATCCACATACATTCAACGCCAGAGTTTTTAGAAATAGTGGCGCAATACCTCTCCCAAAATGCTTTTACCTCCTGAAGGGCCCTCGTCAATAGGGTTGAAAGAAGCTTGGTGGTGCAGCTTCTAGAACCAGCTATGAATCTAGCTTTGTATGGTGATTTATGCATTTGGGAGTCCAGTATATTTTTGGTATGTCGCTATGATTGGTTGGAAGACAAATACCTCTTTCCCTGAGAAACTTTTTGTGATTGTTAAATAAATCTTCCAGAGTAAATGCAGTTTGGGGGTAAGTAGACGTATTTGATGAAGATATGTCTACACTCAATTCTTTAACCAGCACCTGGTAATAGTAATATTTACATATGAATATTATATTATTCGGAGCTTTGTCTGCTGGGACTATGACGAATTTACTCTGGAGATTTGCTAGAGCTTCTTGCGAATTGAGGTTTCTCAGTACTTGTTTTGCTTGGGGAAGAGTACTTCTGTCAATATGGCGGATTGTTTCAACGACCTTGCTCTTGGTGAGGTTCAGCCAATCAGCGAGTACTGTAGGTTCAACTTTTTCTCGCTTAGACCAATCAATAACGTACTGTTCTAATGCAGACAGGACTATCTTCTGGTCGGCCTTCATATTTATTCTTCTTGGCTCTCTATATTTGGGTCCTTTCATCAGGAGTAATTTCAGATCCTTATCACTACATCAAGGTCACCAGTCACAATATGTTTGCATGGTGTATAGATAAAGTTCGACAATTCACAATCACAACTATAGCCTCCTGACGTGTATAAGTTCCAGTCAAACTCCTTGACAGCATTGGAGCTGCTGCTTTTACCCGAGCAGGAACATCCAGGTATTTGACCAACCGTTTACCATCATTAACCGAGTGTCGCTAGAGACGATGCTGAAGAAACTGGACACCGTGGATCCCTTGGAATGGGCCCAACAACAACGCACAAACACCAAGTGGACAGTGGAGAAGGTGACCAATGTTACGTTTTTCGTTACCAAGCTGACCGACCACCCCATCGGCTGAATGCTTCACCCATGCACTGATGAATACCATAACATGCCGTACATACTCTATATGTCTACATGCTGATCGTTGACTTGAGCTCAGTAAACACTTGTATACCTAATGTGACGGTTCGTTAAATAATAAAACATGGTGTTTGATATTTCAATTTGTTTTGCTGTGAACATACTAAACATGCCCAGGGCGGTTCCCCCAGCCTGGGTATGATGTAACATTGGGGATAATAAACTGTGTGAACATTGCTGAACTTGTTGTTATTCACGACAACGGCTATCCGATTGTACAATACAGAACATATATTGTATAATACAGGACATATATGGTACAATACAGGACAGATATGGTATAACACAGCACAGATTTGGTATAATACAGGACATATACCGTATAATACAGGACAGATTTGGTATAATACAGAACATATATTGTATAATACAGCACAGATTTGGTATAATACAGGACAGATACTGTATAATACAGTACAGATTTGGTATAATACTGAACAAATATTGTATAATACAGGACAAATATGGTACAAAACAAGACAGATTTGGTATAATACAGGACAGATATTGTATAACACAGGACAGATATTGCATAATACAGCACAGATATGGTATAATTCAGGACAGATATGGTATAATAAAGCACAGATATGGTATAATAGAGGGCAAATATTGTATAATACAGCACAGATTTGGTATAATACAGGACATATATGGTACAATACAGGACAGATATGGTATAATGCAGTACAGATATGGTATAATAGAGGAGAAATATTGTATAATACAGAGCAGATATGGTATAATACAGGACATATATGGTACAATACAGGACAGATACTGTATAATACAGGACAGATTTGATATAATACAGAACATATATTGCAGAATACTGGACAGATATTGTATAATACAGGACAGATATTGTATAATACAACACAGATATGGTATAACACAGGACAGATATTGTATAATACAGCACAGATTTGGTATAATACAGCACAGATTTGGTATAATACAGGACAGATACTGTATAATACAGGGCAGATTTGGTATAATACAGGACATATATGGTATAATAGAGAACAAATAGGGTACAATACAGGACAGATTTGGTATAATACAGGACAGATATTGTATAACATAGGACAGGTATGGTATAATACAGGACATATATGGTATAATGCAGGACAGATGTGGTATAACACAACAAAGATGTGGTATAATGTGTGACAGATATGGATGGCCCATCTCTACACCAAATACCTTCCTTCACTGCCCCAAAATGCCCACTTTCGCTACTACTCCTACTGATGACGTCACCGATGACGTCACAGATGACGTGAACATCCCTCAAATCGGGATGTACACCCCGAGAGCTATGAGATCTCAAAACGGTATTAGCCAATCAGTGGCCTAGAATGGAGCCAAAGGTAACCCATCCATGTCCAGAAAACATTACCTGGGTGTACAAGAACCCGGATGTAGGCGCGGACGTAGGCGAAAGCATCCCAGTACCCGGATGTAGGCGCAGACGTGAGCGAAATTCTAGTACCCGTCCATTGGTTCTTTTTATCGATCGCTCATTGGCTCTTTTTCTCGACCGCTGATTGGTCCAAATGGAACTGCCCATCCTTCCCAGGTTAATTTACAATCCCCTTTTGGGGTTCAAGCTCTGCATATCGATGCCGCAACATTGTCTCCGAACCTTGCCGAAAGGGAGACCTTGGACCTTTTGACCTGGATGTGACCTTTGACCTATTGACCCGACATTCATCCGCGCACTGCCCCAAACCAGGGACCCCTAGTGGTGGGTCACACACACCCCCACGCATCCCCCAACATGCCTGCTTTCTATACTACGACCAGACTGCGCATGCGCAGAACCTTGAACACGGACGAACCCTGAGTCCAATCGGATGCTGCTTCACAAGAGCTTCAACATAAGACCTCATACGACTCCATCGGACCCATAGTGACCCCTGTCGGCGCCAAAATGTCTATTTCCATACACTTTCTCTATTGCGCATGCGCAGAATGACGTCAGTTCCACGTCACACACCCCCCGTCGGATACTCCCTCACGACTGCTTCACATTGATACCTCACTCGATCCCATCAGACCATTAGGGGCCTACCTAAACCCCAACACGTCTATTTCTATACTACGGCCAGACTGCGCATGCGCAGACTATTGACAACGAACGACACACTAGCCCAGGCGGATGCTCCCTCACGACAGCTTCACACTGATACCTCATACGACACCATAGGATCATTAGGGGCTCACCTAAACCCTAAAACGTCTATGTCCACACCCTTTTCCCAGAATTTCCTGTTTGCGCATGCGCAGAATGTGGACAACGGCCGAGACACTAGTCCAATCGGATGCCCCCTCACCTAGGCTTCACATTGATACCTCACTGAACTCCATCGGCTCATTAGGGGCTCACCTACATCCCAAAAACTTTTATTTTCATACCCTTTCTCTATTGCGCATGCGCAGAATGACGATATTTCGACCCCACATCCATCCAGTGGGATGCCCCCTCACATAGGCTTTACATTGAGACCTCACTCAACTCCATCGGCTCATTAGTGGCTGCCCTAGATCCCAAAACGTCTATTTTCATACCCTTTCTCTATTGCGCATGCGCAGAATGACGATATTTCAACCCCACACCCAGCCAGTGGGATGCCCCCTCACATAAGCTTCACATTGATACCTCACTCGACCCCATCGGTCCATTAGGGGCTCCCCTAGATCCCAAAACGGCTATTTCCATACCCTTGGTCTACCGCGCATGCGCAGAATAACCATATTCCAACCCCACACCCAGCCCATCGGATGCCCCCTCACATAGGCTTCACATTGATACCTCACTGGACTCCATCGGACCACTAGGGGCTCCCCTAGACCCCAAAACGTCTATTTTCACACCCTTGGTCTACCGCGCATGCGCAGAATAACCATATTCCAACTCCACACCCAGCCCCTCGGATGCCCCTCACATAGGCTTCACAGTGATACCTCATACAACCCCATCAGACCACTAGGGGCTCCCCTAGACCCCAAAACGTCTATTTCCATACCCTTGGTCTACCGCGCATGCGCAGAATGACGATATTTCAACCCCACACCCACCCCATCAGATGCTCCTTCACGAATGCTTCACATTGATACCTCATACAACCCCATCGGTACATTAGGGACCCCTCTCGCCCCTGAAGATTGCCGGAGAATTTGATCACCCACGACATTGTGGGAAAACCCCACTGAGACTACTTTCTGTCCGCGGAGGAATACAAAGGTTACAGGTTGCCGGAACTACTTTTGACCTCCACGTGACCTTGAGCTGGTGGCGCCCCCTGGCGCCACAGACGCCACAGAGGTGAAAGGCGATGTGGCGTCCCCTATACCTTTAACCTGGAAAAAAGGGCACCAAGAGTTACCTCCCTGGAAAACGCATGCCTTCGTGCGCTCTCCCTACTACTGACGAGCATCATTGATGTCGATTTGTATATTTTGCAAATATATACGAACAGAACATCCAGGACTTTAGGTTACTTAAATTGTTTTTCTCATCATGTGACTGTGCTGAAATTCAGAATAGAGCTAGATTCAAGGAATGATGACTAAACTTGCTTCCAAAATGATAACAAATAATTTGTGGAATTATAAGTTGAAAATGATCAAAATTGTTTATTTTGTAGATTTTTTTTATAATCTGAACTTCATCAAATTTGAGCGCATTAAAGGAGATGGTACATTAAGGCAGGATTTTGGCCTATACGTGATGCGGTTAAAATCGAAAAAATGAAATGTTCTCAAAATAATTATGTAACGACGAGAGAAAATATATGTACACAATATGTAAACGTTCGATTGCGGTATCATTGTAGTCGTGACATGGAATTGAAATCTGCAGCATGTGCTATTTCGTGAAAAGGGTCTAAATCGAGTCATTTAAACACACATTTAGACATGAAGGACCGCTTGGACCAAAAAGATTTTCCAGCAGTGGAGTTATAATGCCACCGCACATCAAGTTAAATGGCGTTTTGGTCCAAGGGGTCCTTCATGTTTATGGGACAATTATGTTAATAAACTATTCACACTATCAGTCCAAGATCAACTGCAGCCAGGCGTTAATAACAAGATGCGGTCGTATCGTCTCTTTAAATTTAACATCTCATACGAACCATATTTATCATTGTGTAGGTCTTTAGAAGTGAGAAAATGTTTTTCAAAATTTAGATTGAGCGACCACAAGTTAGCAATAGAAGTCGGTAGACATACAAGACCAAAAACTCCGATCGAACAACGGCTATGTAGTACATGTCTCACTGTAGAGGATGAAATCCACTTCGTGATCTTTTGTAATAAATTTACGTCAAGTAGGGTCATATTATTTGAGGCAATTACATCACTTTATCCAGCATTCGCGAACTGGACACATAATGAAAAGTTTGTTTTTATAATGTCTTGCCAGGACACAAGACTGACTGGGCAAATCTGCTCTACCATCTTTTTGTGGTTTAATGAACAAAGCAAAACTTAAGGTCCAGTGTTTTGCGTACGTACGGTATTTAGATTACTATATGTATATATACTTCCAGTCATATTATGAGTATTATGATCATATTGTTATATTGCTGTTCAACTGTTAAATGTGGTCATCTTCATTTCATGTTTTGTACTCTGCTGCATTGCTGGTGTCTGTACAATAAAATTTGAATCTTGAATCTTGAATCTTGAATCTATGTGCATTTAAATGACCCGAGTTAGACCCATTTCTCACGAAATAGCACATGCTGCGGATTTCAATTTCATGTCATAACTACAACCATAATGCAAACGAGCTAGAACTTTCACATATTGTGAACATATATTTTCTCTTGCCGTTACATTAAAACACAATTATTTATAGGACATGCAATTTTTTCGCTTTCAACCCCACCACGTATAGGCCAAAATCCCGCCTTATCGTACCATCTCCTTTGGCAGGGCCGTAGCCAGGATTTACTGACTAAGGGGCAAATAGGGGGTTCGCTTCAGTTTGAAAGGGGCATTTATATGAGAAAAATATATAATATTTTCGAAAGGGGGGTTCGCCCGAACCCAGAACCCCCCCTTTGGCTACGGGCCTGTTTGGGCACATTGATAAAGCCTCAGCAGCATGCAATCTACAAATGTGAAGGCCTGACATCAATCAGTTTGTCTCACGACATAGCTTTTCTTTGTAAAACCTTATTCCAAACTGAAAATAAAATCCGCCCGCCAGCCAGGCTGTGGTGATATATACATATATAAATGAAAGTTTATTTTAAATGGGCTTGAGGAACTATATCGAAGATGAATTCTTATCCTGTGCTAAGAGCGAATTGTACAAATATTTGCAAATATCTTTCTGGGTTCGAACCCCCATCGATCTGGATGAAAAGAAACAATGAAACGGGATTTACAGTAATTTTATAGTCGCGGAAGACCTGTTAACTTTCTTTTGTGTATTCCCAGGTCTCTTTCCGGAAATTCACGAGTCCCGAATGGTAGCGTGACGTCATTAGACGCGTCATTGGAGAAGCACGTGGACCCGGGAATTCTAAACGTAAACATGGACACACGTTCGTGGAACTCGTCGAAGAAACTGAACGCCATGGAATTTCACTTTCATCGGAAATCTTGTGTGAAGTGGATGCTTTCAAGTTGTACGATAGACGAAAATGACGTACCACATGGGAAGCAAGGCGGCGAACAGATGTATAAAAATAGACTCACAAAAACTGTTTCCGGAAAAACTGTTTGACGTCGCTGATGATGGCTATTTATTTCGCTGGACAGATAACGGTACGTGGCTTAGCGTTGTTGATGAAAAGTTGTTTGAGAACGAAGTTATGCGTCGGTACCCTGGATTTTTACAGATTCCATCCTTCCTAAATCTACGCCGACTTTTCCGGGAATATGGATTTGATTGGAGAGTAGACGATGAAACGTCTCAGTACGAATTTGCTCATCCGTGCTTCCAGAAGGGGAACCGGGAACTGCTCGATAGCATGAGAACACGTCGAAAAAGATCGGGTTCAAAGATGCCATCATCAGGGACCAAGAGAAAATCAGAAGGTAGAACCGCCACTCCAGTTACAAGGCGTACGAGGTCGAGTTATCGATCTCCGAAGGACGATGCAACCAGAAATGAAATTGAAACGGCCATCGCAACTATACAAGAGGACGATGTCAACTCCACTCCGAAAATATATCGGACGTCAATGGAGGCTTTGTCTCCCCACGCGAATGGTTACGCGGAATTCAATTCTCACCGATTTGACTATGATACTACCTTATCTTCATCACAGCACAGCAGTCCGGCTTCTGAGGAACACAGTTCAGGGAGAGGGAGGAGTCAGAGGAAAGACTTTTCCGATCTGATGGCAACTTTAATGAGAAATGAAATTGAAAATGAAGCCCAAGAAGACAAGCATATCCCTGCTGAAGTATGGACTCAGTCTAACGCCCCGGCCGGCCCAACTGCCGCCTTCGTGGGGGCCAAATCCTCAA
>JAVTVY010014879.1:0-63062 GCA_036873755.1 Hanleya hanleyi
AGGTGTGTATTATTCAATAGGATATATTTGCAAGAACATCGGGAAACGACAACTGTCAAAACTCCAAAAGACCTCCAGCTGTCATTTTCCATTACCTGCTTCGTTCGCCTCAACCTCTCCGCGACGTGGTTACATTGTATCACAGAATGCACTTTCCTCTCTCAGAGGGTTGTTTGCCCTCCCACCGTGACCCAGATCACTTGCTTTGTGACGCCACTTCCATTTCTGCCAGAGTGACCGATCATATCCGGAGGTAAAATTAATCCCATTCACCTTCGACTTCAGTGGAGCTATAGGCCTACCGCTCTGTCTAATGGGCGTTTGAGCGAACGCGAAAAATTCAACGTCCCGGATAATAGAACCCATCACACCGTTGTAGGGCAATTTTTTTTTATTGTTTAATATGGAAGCCGGATGCGGCCATTCGTACCTTCGTAACTTCGCCTTACTCACAACGCGAAGCGACGAAGCCGCGAAGTCACGAAGCCGCGGAGGAGCGAAGGCGCGAAGGAGCGATAGCGCGAAGTCGAATGCGCGAAGTCGCGAAGGCGAAGCCACGAAACGGCGAAGGCGAAGACGCGAAGGGACGAAGCGAAGTGACGAAGTTGTACAGCATCGTCCCTTCGTGTCTTTGCCTTCGCCCCTTCGTGGCTTCGCCTTCGCACCTTCGTCCCTTCGCCGCTTCGCCCCTTCGCGGCTTCGTCCCTTCCTCCCTTCGCCCTTTCGCCGCTTCGCCTCTTCGCGGCTTCGCCTTATGCTCCCTGTTGATTTATACATAATCGGGGCTGTACTCTTTAGTGTTAAACCCCGCTAATGAAACTCAGCTGGGCTTTGTTCCATTATGAAAATTCTAGAGAAATATAACTTGAGGGACGTTTTAGTAGAGTATACCGACTGCAGTAATTTTCCATCAACCGAGAGATGGAAAAGAATCGTGTCCAGTGCCGTACGGACGTTTTAGGAGCGTTTGTGGTTGGACAGAATGGAACTAGACACTGATTGTAATAGATTTGTAAAAGTGCACAACAAACTGGTACCGTCCGTCTGGTGGCAGCTGGCGAGACGGTATCCGCAACACAAAGACTATATACATTACCTAATGACTCTGATAATTATGGTGCGAGAAATGGATCAAAACGGACTGTGTCACATATGTGGAAAGCTGTATTCTGTTGTTTTAGAACACATAGTATTGTCTTGTGATAAGACGGAAAAAAAACGAGATACATTGGATGGATGGATGTACTTGGGCACTCCATCGCACCGCGATGGGCACAGGTCGTGCGAACACGCCGTGCAACCCGTTTCCCCCAACCCGCCCTACACATGATCCCTCTTAACAGTGTCACATAGACACTGTTTAATCCCCACATTCTTATTAAACAATATACATTCTCTTAATTCCCATAACTACAGAAGTATCACATAATATTTCCATCTGTCAAGCCCCCTCATTCTCTCTTCTCGGATCGATTCTTAGTGGCAACTTTGATTAATTATCACCATGGACACTCATAATTAAATCTCCCAATAGCCACTCATCCTCCCCATTCACTCAACATTTAATATTTCACCCTATTTCCCGAAATCATAAATCCAGTGCCATGGAAATTTCACCCAGTATTTCTCATTTTCCTCAATGCAATATCCCACTATTTCCCCCTTGTACAGAGTATGCCGTACAACGCGTTCCCCCACACCGCCCTACACATGCTCTCTCATACCAATGACGCATAGCCATCGGTAATTCCCCATTATATCTTTTTTACATCTTTTTCCATATCATCTAATCTTGATCAGGTCCCCAGTCTTACCTCTATTTCTCTTAATCATCTCTATATATTCACCAATTATTTCACCCATTTCTCTTCATTTTCCCCAATAAAATACGCCAATATTTCCCGTCACTTTGCCTATTTCCCGAGATCATGAATCCAGTGCCATGTAAATATCACCCAGTATTTCTCATTTTCCTCAATACAATATCTCACTATTTCCTCTTCACTGTGCCTAATCATACAGCTATGCTGTGCAACCCGTTCCCCCACACCGCCCTACACATGCTCCCTCATGGTTGGTTGGTTGGTTGGTTTGATTGGGCACTCCATCGTATTACAATGGGCACAGGTCATACAGAGTATGCCGTGCAACCCGTTCCCCCGCACCGCCCTACAAATGCTCCCTCCTACCAATGACGCATAGCCATCGGTAATTCCCCATTATATCTTCTTTACATCTGTATCCATATCATCTAATGTTGATCAGGTCCCATACAGAATATGCCGTGCAGCGCGTTCCCCCACACCGCCCTACACATGCTCCCTCATACATGTACCAATGACGCATAGCCATCGGTAATTCCCCATTATATCTTCTTTACATCTGTATCCATATCATCTAATGTTGATCAGGTCCCATACAGAGTATGCCGTGCAGCGCGTTCCCCCACACCGCCCTACAATTGCTCCCTCATACCAATGACGCATAGCCATGGTAATTCCCCATTATATCTTCTTTACATCTGTATCCATATCATCTAATGTTGATCAGGTCCCATACAGAGTATGCCGTGCAGCGCGTTCCCCACACCGCCCTACACATGCTCCCTCATACATGTACCAATGACGCATAGCCATCGGTAATTCCCCATTATATCTTCTTTACATCTGTATCCATATCATCTAATGTTGATCAGGTCCCATACATAGTATGCCGTGCAGCGCGTTCCCCCACACCGCCCTACAATTGCTCCCTCATACCAATGACGCATAGCCATGGTAATTCCCCATTATATCTTCTTTACATCTGTATCCATATCATTTAATGTTGATCAGGTCCCATACAGAGTATGCCGTGCAGCGCGTTCCCCCACACCGCCCTTCAATTGCTCCCTCATACCAATGACGCATAGCCATGGTAATTCCCCATTATATCTTCTTTACATCTGTATCCATATCATCTAATGTTGATCAAGTCCCATACAGAGTATGCCGTGCAGCGTGTTCCCCCACACCGCCCTACACATGCTCCCTCATACATGTACCAATGACGCATAGCCATAGGTAATTCCCCATAAGTATATGTTCTTTACATCTGTATCCATATCATCTAATGTTGATCATGCCCCATACAGAGTATGCCGTGTAGCGCGTTCCCCCACACCGCCCTACAATTGCTCCCTCATACCAATGACGCATAGCCATGGTAATTCCCCATTATATCTTCTTTAAATCTGTATCCATATCATCTAATGTTGATCAGGTCCCATACAGAGTATGCCGTGCAGCGCGTTTCCCCACACCGCCCTACACATGCTCCGTCATACATGTACCAATGACGCATAGCCATCGGTTTGCATGGTTTAGATGATTGGGACCTTTTACATGTGTTGTTGGGTCGTCCACTACAGTATGACATCGCAGATGAATACAACGATTTCAGAATTAACTGTGTGAAAAGTATCAACGAAATAAAAAGTCAGTATTATCAGTAGCACTGTTCTTCAATTCTTAATTATCGGTGACATTATATTGTGAAATCGCTGACGACTGATCTGCGACATTCATGCCCACTGTAAAGTAATTCAGGTCAGAACATAAAAATGTATCTAAAAATGTATTTAACTTAACTATGTATTAAATATAAACGAAATGGAAAAAGTGTCATGGCAAGCAAAGTGGGAATCTTATAAGAAAAGGCATAAAAAACTGTATCTCATTGCGCTTGTTCCATTGAACATAATTATTTACCCATATATGTATACATATATTATCGGTATTATTGTTCTCTAAACGTCAATTATCGGTGAAATTGGATAGTTATGTTCCAGACGACTGTGATCTGTGACATACATACCCACTGCAAAATACTGTAACTATAATGTATATAAAACTGTATCAGTAGTATATAAAGCGTAAATTCTTTACCATTTAAGGGCAGATAACTCTGTTTGAACAATTTTTCCGAAGAGAGCCGCCAGAGGGCGCCACCAGACTTGTGACCAAAAAATACCTCCGAATACAGCAGAGTTCCAATTTTTGAAGGTCAAAAAATAGTTCCATGTATTCTTCCGCGGTGATGCGGTCTGGTGGTGATACGGTCTGCCTCCGCGGAGAAAAAGTAGTCCCACGGAATGTACACCCTGTCTGGGGGGTGGCTAAAGGGTATGAATATAGACGTTTTGGAGCTAGGGTAGCCCCTAGTGGACCAATGGGGTCGACTGAGGTATCAAAGTGAAGCATTCGTGAAGGGGCATCTGATGGGCTGGGTGTGGGGTTGAAATATCGGCATTCTGCGCATGCGCGGTGGTCAAAGTGTATGGAAATAGACGTTTTGGAGCTAGGGGAGCCCCTAATGGTCCAATGGGGTCATATGAGGTATCAATGTGAAGCATTCGTGAAGGGGCATCTGATGGGCTGGGTGTGGGGTTGGAAATATCGGCATTCTGCGCATGCGGGTGGCCAAAGGGTATGAAAATAGACGTTTTGGAGCTAGGGGAGCCCCTAATGGTCCAATGGGGTCATATGAGGTATCAAAGTGAAGCATTCGTGAAGTGCCATTTGACGGGCTGGGTGTGGGATTGAAATATCGGCATTCTGCGCATGCGCGGTGGCCAAAGGGTATGGAAATAGACGTTTTGGGATCTAGGGGAGTCCCTAATGGGCCGATGGAGTCGTATGAGGTATCAATGTGAAGCATTCGTGAAGGGCAATTTGACTGGACTAGCGGCTCGGGTGTTGTCACCATTCTGCGCATGCGCAGACAGGGAATTGTGGGAAAAGGGTATGGAAATAGACGTTTTGGGATCTAGGGGAGCCCCTAATGGGCCGATGGAGTTGTATAAGGTATCAATGTGAAGCCTATGTGAAGGGGCATCCAGTCATGGGTGGGTGCATGTAAAAAATTTCCTGAAAAAATACGGAATACGGACTTTATCCTAAATTACGGGAAAATGCCTATATGGGGTATGGGGGTATAGGACCATCCTGGGAAACCTACTTCTCGACATTTGCGGTATAGGTTGTGGGATCTCGTTTTCTTAGTCTCGTCAAGACAAACATGATAGGAAGTGTCGCGGAGCGAATCGTTGAAATTTTTGGAAAAAGTCACCGAGACCCATATAGACCCATATAGTCCCATACTAGGGGCATAGGACCAATGTCTGTCCCACCGGGAAACCTACTTCTATACATTTGCGGTATGGTTGTTTGGATTTGTTTTCTTAGTCTCGTCATTTAGAACACCATAGGAAGTCTCCCGGAGCGAAACGGTGAATTTTTTGAAAAAGTACCATATAGCCCCATATAGACCCATATAGTCCCATACTGGGGTATAGGACCAATGTTTGTCCCACTGGGAAACCTACTTCTATACATTTGCGGTATGGTTGTTTGGATTTGTTTTCTTAGTCTCGTCAAGACAAACATGATAGGAAGTGTCCCGGCACGAAACGGTGAAATTTTTGAAAAAAGTTCAGGGAGACCCATATAGACCCATATAGTCCCATACTGGGGTATAGGACCAATGTTTGTCCCACTGCGAAACCTACTTCTATACATTTGCGGTATGGTTGTTTGGATTTGTTTTCTTAGTCTCGTCAAGACAAACATCATAGGAAGTGTCCCGGCACGAAACGGTGAATTTTTTGGGAAAAGTTCACCGAGGCCTGGGTAGGCCCATAGGCCTATACTGCATGGCTATGGGCGTATAGGTCCATACGGGGTGGACGTGTTGGAGTCTAGGTGAGTCCCTGGTGGTCCAATGGTGTCGTATGAGGTCTTATTTTGAAGCTCTCATGCAGGAGCACTTGACTACACTAATGGTTCGTACGTTGTCAATACTCTGCGCATGCGCAGTCTGGCCGTAGTATAGAAAGCAGGCATTTTGAGGGGGTATGTGGGTGTGTTTGGGGTAGAGATGGGCTATTCACGGTCCGAATGGGTCGTGTGAGGTATCAATGTGTTTAAGTGCAAGTCGCGTTAATCTGCGCATGCGCAGTTGGTTGTAGTAAGTAAAGTGGCCATTTTGGGGCAGTACATGAAGGTATTTGGGGTCGAGATGGGCTATTCACGGTTCGAATGCGTCCTGGAAGGTGTCATCTTGTAGCTCTCGGGGTGTAGACTCGGATTTGAGGGCTGCCCACGTCACCTGTGACGTCATCGGTGACGTCATCAGTACGAGTATTAAGTAAAGTGGGCATTTTAGGACAGTACAAGAAGGTATTTGGGGTAGAGATGGACCATCCTTGGTCCGAATGCGTCCTGGTAGGTGTCATTTTGTACCTCTCGGGGTGTAGACCCCGATTTGGGGGTTGTTCACAGCATCTGTGACGTCATTGGTGACGTCATCAGTACGAGTAGTAGCGAAAGTGTGCATTTTGGGGCAGTGAAGGAAGGTATTTGGGTTAGAGATGCTTCATCCTCAGTCCGAATGCGTCGTGTGGGGTGTCATCTTGTAGTTCTCGGCGTGCAGACCTCGATTTGAGGGCTGTCCACAGCATCGGTGACGTCATTGGTGACGTCATCAGTAGGAGTAGTAGCGAAAGTGTGCATTTTGGGGCAGTGAAGGATGGTATTTGGTGTAGAGATGGACCATCCTTGGTCCGAATGCGTCATGGGAGGTGTCATGTTGTAGCTCTCGGGGTATAGACCCCGATTTGAGGGATATCCACAGCATCTGTGACGTCATTGGTGACGTCATCAGTACGAGTAGTAGCGAAAGTGGGCATTTTTTTAGAAGTGAAGGATGTTACTTGGTGTAGAGATGGACCATCCGCGATGCGAATGCGTCGTGTGAGGTGTCATCTTGTAGCAACGCCCACCAACGCCATTCTTAATGCTTCAACGCCCTGGTGAAATAGCTCAGAAGCTCTGATATTCCATGGAATTGTCACTAATTCTTCGAAATGCAGTGATGCCCGTCGACGCCCGTCGTTACACCTTAACACTCTACCATAACGCCATGATATAGACCGGAGAGAGAACAACAACAGCAAGGATGACACATGAGAGAACAACAACAAGAAGTTTTTTTCATATAGTTTATTCTCCCCAATGTTACATCATACCCACGCTGGGGGAGCCGCGTTGGGTATATTTACAATTCAAGAAGATTCTTGTCCAATCAGAGGCCACCATTTGCATCTGTCATATTCGTTCCTGTCCGTTAGATGTATTCTCGGCTACTCTTGTCCAATAAGAAGTCGCCATTTCAGAAAGTTCCATCTTCGGCCATGTTCGCTCTGAACCGTTTGTTCTAATCGTCATCGGGCAGGCCAGGATACCGTTGAGGAAACATATCCTCAGATAGTTGTTTGCGCATTCTGAGTATCTATCAGTGCATGGGTGAATACTTTCATCCGATGGGGGTGGTGGGTCAGTTTAACCACGAAGGACGTAACATTGGTGACCCTCTCCACTATCCACTTGGTGTTGGGACGCTGTTCATATGCCCATTCCAAGGGATCCACAGTGTCCAGTTGGGCCAGCATCGTCTCTAGCGACGCCCGATTGGTGATTGTGAAAAGATGGTCGTACACTGGGTTGATGGCACTGGAATAGAAATAGCACAATTCACGCGTCATCTTATGGCATAAGATGTACCCAAATGCTGCATTTAATGTGAAGGACGTAGGTTGGTCATTGAAGATGGCTTCCACGTAGCTGCGTAGACGGGCGAGGTCGGTCAGTCGGAAATTGTACAAGTCCAGTATAGGGCGATGACGGTGGAATCAGTGTCGGATCATGGACCAATGGCGTCGATACATCTCACTCACTGGATGATCTTCGGGTAAGAGATCGCTGGGAACATCCACCGCATCTTCCAGAAAATGTTCGTTGTTGTATGGCGTATGACTGGAAACAGTAATGCTAGGGACCGGCTGGATATCTAGGCTCTTCTGAGCTGTGGGTATAGGCGGGCTCTCCGTGATCGCATCACCAGTAGTGGCATTCTCCTCCCCGGGTTCATCTTCAGTGGATCTGTCCCTCCTGGGTGCCTCTTTAGTGGAAAGTTGTCCCTCATGCCGTGGTGACGGACCATGAATCAAACGCTCATGCCGTTTCAACTGACTGGGTCGTTTGAAGAGTTGACCACATTCTTCGCATGGACGCTTGGGTGGCCCATGAATTGAACTTTCATGGCGCTGTAAATGATCTGGGCGCTGAAACGACAGTGTAGGCCTACATATCGTACAGCTATACCGGGCAGTTCCATCGTGCTTGGTAGCCTCATGGCGGCGCAAGTCGTGCCGGCGAGTGAATGATTTCGAGCACGTAGTACAAGTGAACATCTTGGTGGTTGACAGAGTGTCTGATGAAACGGCCAGGCCGTTTCCTTTTTATAGCAAGCTGGCTGTTGATCTATTTTTAGCACAATCAATTCAACTTGGACGTCAGCGACAAGAACCCGGATGTAGGCGCGGACGTCAAACAGGTGCACGCTCCTGTGGTGCACCCTGTACCCTAGGATGTTCACGAATGTTCCACCATCCCCCACTTCTACCAGGCCCAGGTCCAGAAGCTCTCATGTCATGCATGTGAATAGTCAGTCATATTGTGTGTGTGTGTGTGTGTGTGTGCATGTTTGCGTCTGTGTGTATGCATCTGGGTGAGTGTGTGTGTGTACGTGTGTGTCTGTGTGTGTATGTGTCTGTATGTGTCTATGCGTCTGTGTGTATACGCCTGAGTGCGCGCGTGTGTGTGTGTGTGTGAGTGCGTGTGTGTATGCATGTGTGTGTATGCGTCTGTGCGTGCTTGCGAGAGTGTGTATGCGTGTGTGTAAGGGTGATTGTGCTTGCGAGTGTGTTTCTTGGATCGGAGCTCTTGGAGCTCAAAGCCTGTGGAGCTCAGAGCTCGGAAGTGACATTTGCATATGACCTCTGTGAGGTCACTTCCGCCTCCGTTCACGTGACCGGAACTGACTTTTGACCCCGGCGCGCGCGGTGTAAAGGTTTCCAGCGCGGTGGAAACCTTTGCGCGCCGGGGTCAAGCTTTAAGCTCCGAGAGCTCCGATCCAAGAGCTCTGCCACACGGGGGCTACCACCACCACCACCACCGGGCGTTGACGCCCGTCAACGCCCGGTGGTGGCGTTGGTGGCATTGGTGGTGGCGTTGGTGACGTTGGTGGTCGTGTTGGTGGTGTGTGGCGGTGGTGTTGGTGGAGTTGGTGGTGGTTGGGGCTATAGACAGACCTCGAACTTTTTTCAAAAATTTCACCGTTTCGTGCCGGGACACTTCCTATCATGTTTGTCTTGACGAGACTAAGAAAACAAATCCAAACAACCATACCGCGAATGTATAGAAGTAGGTTTCCCAGTGGGACAAACATTGGTCCTATACCCCCAGTATGGGACTATATGGGTCTATATGGATCTCGGATATCACGCATACACACACGCACACACATACACACAGACGCATACACGCACTCACGTACACACACAAGCATACACATACACACGCACGCATACACACGCATATACACTCTCGCAAGCACACACAGACGCATACACACATGCATACACACACGCACTCACACACATACATACACACACACACGCACACACACACACACACACACACGCACTCAGGCGTATACACACAGACGCATAGACACATACACAGACACTTACACAGACACATACACACACGTACACACACACACTCACCCAGATGCATACACACAGACGCAAACATGCACACACGCACACGCACACACAATATGACTGACTATTCACATGCAGGACATGAGAGCTTCTGGACCTGGGCCTGGTAGAAGTCGGGGATGGTGGAACATTCGTGAACATCCTAGGGTACAGGGTGCACCACAGGAGCGTGCACCTGTTTGACGTCCGCGCCTACATCCGGGTTCTTGTCGCTGACGTCCAAGTTGAATTGATTGTGCTAAAAATAGATCAACAGCTAGCTTGCTATAAAAAGGAAACGGCCTGGCCGTTTCATCAGACACTCTGTCAACCACCAAGATGTTCACTTGTACTACGTGCTCGAAATCATTCACTCGCCGGCACGACTTGCGCCGCCATGAGGCTACCAAGCACGATGGAACCGCCCGGTATAGCTGTACGATATGTAGGCCTACACTGTCGTTTCAGCGCCCAGATCATTTACAGCGCCATGAACGTTCAATTCATGGGCCGTCCATGCGAAGAATGTGGTCAACTCTTCAAACGACCCAGTCAGTTAAAACGGCATGAGCGTTTGATTCATGGTGCATCACCACGGCATGAGGGACAACTTTCCACTAAAGAGGTACCCAGGAGGGACAGATCCACTGAAGATGAACCCGGGGAGGAGAATGCCACTGGTGATGCGATCACGGAGAGCCCGCCTATACCCACAGCTTAGAAGAGCCTAGATATCCAGCCGGTCCCTAGCATTACTGTTTCCAGTTATACGCATGACAACAACGAACATTTTCTAGAAGATGCGGTGGATGTTCCCAGCGATCTCTTACCCGAAGATCATCCAGTGAGTGAGATGTATCGACGCCATTGGTCCATGATCCGACACTGCTTCCACCGTCATCGCCCTATACTGGACTTGTACAATTTCCGACTGACCCACCTCGCCTGTCTACGCAGCTACGTGGAAGCCATCTTCAATGACCAACCTACGTCCTTCACATTAAATGTAGCATTTGGGTACATCTTATGCCATAAGATGACGCGTGAATTGTGCTATTTCTATTCCAGTGCCATCAACCCAGTGTACGACCATCCTTTCACAATCACCAATCGGGCGTCGCTAGAGACGATGCTGGCCCAACTGGACACTGTGGATCCCTTGGAATGGGCCTATGAACAGCGTCCCAACACCAAGTGGATAGTGGAGAGGGTCACCAATGTTACGTTCTTCGTGGTTAAACTGACCCACCACCCCCATCGGATGAAAGTATTCACCCATGCACTGATAGATACTCAGAATGCGCAAACAACTATCTGAGGATATGTTTCCTCAACGGTATCCTGGCCTGCCCGATGACGATTAGAACAAACGGTTCAGAGCGAACATGGCCGAAGATGGAACTTTCTGAAATGGCGACTTCTGATTGGACAAGAGTAGGCGAGAATACATCTAACGGACAGGAACGAATATGACAGATGCAAATGGTGGCCTCTGATTGGACAAGAATCTTCTTGAATTGTAAATATACCCAACGCGGCTCCCCCAGCGTGGGTATGATGTAACATTGGGGAGAATAAACTATATGAAAAAAACTTTTTGTTGTTGTTGTTCTCTCATGTGTCATCCTTGTTGTTGTTGCTGTTGTTGTTCTCTCTCCGGTCTATATCATGGCGTTTTGTTAGAGTGTTAAGGTGTAACGACGGGCGTCGACGGGCGTCACTGCATTTCGAAGAATTAGTGACAATTCCATGGAATATCAGAGCTTCTGAGCTATTTCATCAGGGCGTTGAAGCATTAAGAATGGCGTTGGTGGGCGTTGCTACAAGATGACACCTCACACGACGCATTCGCACCGCGGATGGTCCATCTCTACACCAAGTAACATCCTTCACTGCTAAAAAAATGCCCACTTTCGCTACTACTCGTACTGATGACGTCACCAATGACGTCACAGATGCTGTGAATATCCCTCAAATCGGGGTCTATACCCCGAGAGCTACAACATGACACCTCCCATGACGCAGGTCCATCTCTACACCAAATACCATCCTTCACTGCCCCAAAATGCTCACTTTCGCTACTACTCCTACTGATGACGTCACCAATGACGTCACAGATGCTGTGGACAGCCCTCAAATTGAGGTCTGCACGCCGAGAACTACAAAATGACACCTACCAGGACGCATTCGGACCAAGGATGGTCCATCTCTACCCCAAATACCCTCAAATCGGGGTCTACACCCCGAGAGCTACAAGAGGACACCTTCCAGGACGCATTCGAACCGTGAATAGTCCATCTCGACCCCAAATACCTTCATGTACTGCCCCAAAATGGCCACTTTACTTATTACAACCAACTGCGCATGCGCAGATTAACGCGACTTGCACTTAAAAACACACCATTCTGACTCTAACGCATACAAGCTTCACATTGATACCTCACACGACCCATTCGGACCGTGAATAGCCCATCTCTACCCCAAACACACCCACATACCCCCTCAAAATGCCTGCTTTCTATACTACGGCCAGACTGCGCATGCGCAGAGTATTGACAACGTACGAACCATTAGTGTAGTCAAGTGCTCCTGCATGAGAGCTTCAAAATAAGACCTCATACGACACCATTGGACCACCAGGGACTCACCTAGACTCCAACACGTCCACCCCGTATGGACATATACACCCATAGCCATGCAGTATAGGCCTATGGGCCTACCCAGGCCTCGGTGAACTTTTCCCAAAAAATTCACCGTTTCGTGCCGGGACACTTCCTATGATGTTTGTCTTGACGAGACTAAGAAAACAAATCCAAACAACCATACCGCAAATGTATAGAAGTAGGTTTCGCAGTGGGACAAACATTGGTCCTATGCCCCTAGTATGGGACTATATGGGTCTATATGGGCTTCCGTGACTTTTTTCAAAAATTTCAACGATTCGCTCCGCGACACTTCCTATCATGTTTGTCTTGACGAGACTAAGAAAACGAGACCCCACAACCTATACCGCAAATGTCGAGAAGTAGGTTTCCCAGGATGGTCCTATACCCCCCATACCCCATATAGCCATTTTCCCGTAATTTAGGATAAAGTCCGTGTTCCGTATTTTTTCAGAAATTTTTTTACATACACCCACCCTGGAACTAGGGGGAGATAACTCTATTGATAGGCAAGCCCCGTTAAGCCCGGCGACCTATATACCCCCCATACCCCATATAGGCATTTCCCCGGATTTTTCGATAAAGTCCGTGTTCCGTTTTTCTTTTCTTTTTTTCAGGAAAATTTTTACATGCACCCACCCATGACTGGATGCCCCTTCACATAGGCTTCACATGGATACCTCATACGACTCCATCGGCCCATTAGGGACTCCCCTAGATCCCAAAACGTCTATTTCCATGCCCTTTTTCCACAATTCCCTGTCTGCGCATGCGCAGAATGGTGACAACACCCGAGCCGCTAGTCCAGTCAAATGCCCCTTCACGAATTCTTCACAGTGATACCTCATACGACTCCATCGGCCCATTAGGGACTCCCCTAGATCCCAAAACGTCTATTTCCATACCCTTTGGCCACCGCGCATGCGCAGAATGCCGATATTTCAACCCCACACCCAGCCCATCAGATGCCCCTTCACGAATGCTTCACTTTGATACCTCACTCGACCCCATTGGACCATTAGGGGCTCCTCTAGATCCCAAAACGTCTATTTCCATACCCTTTGGCCACCGCGCATGCGCACAATGCCGTATGTCAACCCCACACCCAGCCCATAGATGCCCTTCACGAATGCTTCATACCTCATATGACCCCATTGACCATTAGGGGCTCCCTAGCTCCAAACGTCTATTTCCATACCTTTGGCCACCGCGCGCAGAATGCCGATATTTCAACCCCACACCCAGCCCATCAGATGCCTTCCACGAATGCTTCACTTTGATACCTCACTCGACCCCATTGGACCATTAGGGGCTCCCCTAGCTCCAAAACGGCTATTTTCATACCCTTGGGCCACCGCGCATGCGCAGAATGCCGATATTTCAACCCCACACCCAGCCCATCAGATGCCCCTCCACGAATGCTTCACTTTGATACCTCATATGACCCCATTGGACCATTAAGGGCTCCCCTAGCTCCAAAACGTCTATTTTCATACCCTTTGGCCAGCGCGCATGCGCAAAATGCCGATATTTCAACTCCACACCCAGCCCATCAGATGCCCCTTCACGAATACTTCACTTTGATACTTCACTCGACCCCATTGGTCCACTAGGGGCTCCCCTAGCTCCAAAACGTCTATATTCATACCCTTTAGGCACCCCCCCCCCCCAGGCAGGGTGTACATTCCGTGGGACTACTTTTTCTCCGCGGAGGCAGACTGCATCACCACCAGACCGCATCACCGCGGAAGAATACATGGAACTATTTTTTGACCTGCAAAAATTGGAACTCTCCTGTATTCGGAGGTATTTTTTGGTCACAAGTCTGGTGGCGCCCTCTGGCGGCTCTCTTCGGACAAATTGTTCAAACAGAGTTATCTGCCCCTAAATGGTAAGGAATTTACGCTTTATATACTACTTGTATCTATATTAACTGTGTGTAAAATATACACGACATGAAAAACGTTTAATGACAAACAAAGTGCGCATCTTGTAACATTGCGCTTGTTTTATTGAACTTATTTATTTACTCATGTATGTACATATACCATTCATGCTCTCCAGAAGGAGGAATAAAGATGATAATAATAAGGCGAAGCCGCGAAGGCGCGAAGACGCGAAGAGGCGAAGCCGCGAAGCGGCGAAGGGGCGAAGACGCGAAGGGGCGAAGACGCGAAGGGGCGAAGCCGCTAAGGGACAAAGGGGCGAAGACGTGAAGGCGCGAAGGGACGAAGGCGAAGGGGCGAAGACGCGAAGGAGCGAAGGGGCGAAGGCGAAGCCACGAAGGGGCGAAAGCGAAGACACGAAGGGACGATGCTGTACAACTTCGTCTCTTCGATTCGTACCTTCGCGTCTTCGCCTTCGCCGCTTCATGGCTTCGCAGCTTCGCCTTGGTGACTTCGCGCCTTCGCGACTTCGCGGCTTCGTGACTTCGCGGCTTCGTCACTTCGCGTTGTGAGTAAGGCGAAGTTACGAAGGCACGAATGGCCGCATCCGGCTTCCATAGTCATATGAATTTAAAACACTATATGAATATACCATGGCGAATAATTACCGTACCGAAACAGTATTTTACTCGCAGCATTATTACATCTTCCGATGTTCTTCTGTGAGTGACTCACACATAGCGCTTTGAAAATCGGGCATAACTCAATAATACTATGTTTACAAAATAAACCGTGTGGTGGGCTTTTGTGATTTGTTGATCATTATTCTGTATAGCATGTGGGTCTTGGTATTTACATTGTGCGTTTTCAAAGAAAGTCTCGCTTCCAGGAGATTTTGTAACCCTGATAAGGACTATTGAAAATATCAACTGAAAAAAAACGTGGTTAGACTCGGAAGATCCGTTGTGCATCACCACGACTTTCCGGCACATCGATACAATTATTCTGGAGCCAGGTGTTCGGCATGTGAGCTCACTCACACAGACACGTAGGCGCCAGCCCAGGTGTTTTTGCGTGCGGCCGGATAACCCGCGCATGCGTGCGGCCGGTTAAACCCGCGCAGGCGTGCGGCCGGATAACCCGCGCAGGCGCACGGTGGAGTCGGGGAAAAACCACCGAGAAACCCGGATGTTGAAGAGGTCCCGGATGTGATAATGATAGTCTACAGTGAATGATAATCTATGCCAATACACCATTCTTGAGATTTGATGGCAGATATTCTATGGTTGGTGAATGAATGATATTCAACAGTAAATGATAATCTATGCCGATATACCATTCTGGAGATTTTGAAATGTCGGGACTACTTTTTGTGTCCGCGGAGGCTTCTTCCCCGACTGAATCACCGCAAGACCGCATCACGGCGGAGGAAGACATCCCCCAGAGGTCACTTCCGGTCACGTGACCTTTGCCGGAACTATAGTGAACTTGATCTCTGTGACCTTGAGCTTGAGCTGTCGGAATCAAGAGTTACCTCCCTCGGCAAAATATGAATTTAAATAGCCCTATATACTACTATCCACATTGTATCCAAATCTACCTGGTATAATCCGTGACTCCTCCTCCTCCTCCTACTCCGCTTTACTCACTGTACAGCGGGTCGCATAGGTGTTGCGCAGGATAGGGTGGGGCGAGAGACCTGGGGTTTTCACTACCTGAGATTCCATGGGCCAGGCTTGCACCCTACAGTAGAATCGGTCGATTGCTCATGCGCGATGAGTAGTGCGCGATGAGTAGTATAGAAAGGGCACGCGATCTCCCTAGTTCATATCATTTCCATACTTATTTAATCTGTGAGAAAATGAATTTATGTCAAGACAAGAAAATCTTCGGACATCGCAATAGCCGACAAATTCAGAAAATTCGCCATTCTCCTACTCAACGATCCTTTTTCTAACAACTCCTGGCTATAAAACAAGATACTGTCATACTCACAGTGTTATTTTAAATGCTAAATAATTACGGTTTCACAGAAATGCCGAATTATTTTTGAAATTCATATGGATGGAAAAGAAAAACCATAAATCCAGAAAACTAGCGGATCTTGTTTACAGTTTCATTGAATTCGTATGTCGTGTGCTGATTGGTTGAATAACGTGTGGGCGGAGCCAATATGTACTGTTCAGTCAATCAAATTCACGATTACTTGTACTCAAGTAAATTCCGATTTGGGATGAAAGTTTATCGTGCGACGGGATCGAGATATCGTATCTCTTTCCGGTCCATACCAGCAAAAGGAAAACACGCCCGGTTTTTATTCTTCGTAAGCATAATCAGATATGTTATAAGAGCTTTGTGCAAAATTGTCAGTCGTTCCTATTTCGTTTTGTTGATGAAGATCGACGGAGAAGACACGTCAGACACGTGAAATATAACGAAATCTGACATGTCCAAAAAACTTTCGCCAAAATTTCTACCAGCGTTTTACCGCAATTTTATTCAGTTCTCATGCTGATAATTGATCAAGTAAGGTGGAAGTAAAAATGTGGATACATCACCAAAAAGCATGTGTATCCACAATCTGGAAATTCCTTTTTATTTCGGTGATTTTAAAATGTAGATACACATACATAATTTGTATCCACAAAACCCCGCTATATTATGGTTACGCCTGGAGAATGACTGCCCAACCAACCGTAACAAATGATACCCGATAAAATAGATTTGAAAGGCAAATTTTAAAAGAAATTGTAAAGATAAAATTTAACGGTATTTTTTATGGATGCTGTAAGCGGCATCAAATGAGAACAGTTTGCGTGCAGGAGATCAAAACTACACATGTGCAGAAGAAAAGAAAAAACTCTTTTTTTGTGATAAGAGTAGGGTTCACCTTAGGTAAACCCGACAAAAACCGCAGTAACTCGGCTTGACATTATAGGGAATGACTTTAACTGAGTCAAAGATGAAAGAGAAATACACTTAGAAAAAATATTTTTAAAAAAATCGATTAAAAAAAAGAACATATATATATATGTATTGTATATATTTGTTATTTTTTTCTTATACACCTGCTATTTGTTATTTTTTCTTATACACCTTCTCCACATCAGAAGACCGCTCTTTTTATATGTATATATATATACATATATTAATTTTCATAATTTATTGAAAAAATTTATACGTAGACATCGACCATTCAATATCCCACAGGCCAGGCAACTGTGGGGAAAAAAGCATATAATCAGCGGTTGTTAACGCAACGCGGTCGGTACACACATGCGCTCTAACAAAAACGCGTTTCACATATAGCTTTCGTTCAGCGCCTACTGTAAGATTTCTTTCATGTGTATCCAAAACTAGAGGTTCCGCTTGAGTTGTCGCTTCAGCATGAAGCCTATGCTGGTTGTTTTTTTAAGCAAAAACATACGTCTCTCCCAACCTTCCACCTTGCCTTGAGTGGGGACATTATTTATGGGAAAGTGCTATAAAATGAATGCAGCAAGTATTCCGAACAAAGCTGAGCATATGAAAATATTAATTAAGATCACATAGCATTTCTAACGGATGTACAAGTACATGCTGACAAGGCCCAGTAGCCTCATGGGCTGAGGGCTAGAAATGGTATGTGAATAAATGAAAAGTGGTCAAGTTGTTTGAACTTGAACTTTGCTCCTTATTTCGTTGAATACAATAGTCGGAAAAGGCTGAGATTGTTAATCTGCCGTTTGCTCTGAAAACCCAGACTGCTCACTGGACAAATGAAACAATACAACTGCATGTGCGCACTGGCACATGACTGTCATCCTTAATTTATTGGGGCATAACATTAAGTGCTGTAACCTGAGGGGATTGTTTAATTAGCAGTAGCTGGTTTTGATATGGCAAAGAAATGTATCAAAATATCATATTACAGAAAGAAAGGAGCATTTTGGTAACTAAATCAAAAATAGGCGAGTTATTCTCAACGTTATAAGACAGGCAACACTAAATTTAATGCCCGAAGAAATTACGGCTGATGGTCACGTGCCAGTGCGCAGAGGCGCTTGTCATTGTTGCAGTAGTCTGGATTTACACAGCACTGGGTGAATTGTTGGACACCTACAGCGCTCAACAAATGGGAAATATTTGTGGTGCATCAATCATTTAAATACTGAACATTACATGATCAATACTTACATTATATGAAAGACACAAAAAAACAAAAGACACACCTATAAAATACATGCTGTACTGTAAAGAAGTTTCATGCAAGGCCTGTTTATACAGGTACAAGAGATGGACAGACAGACAGACACCGGATACGAAGGAACCTAAACTTAATCAAATAAGGAGGCCATTCCAGTGAAGCTTCCATCCAAGTTTGGTGAAATTCCGTCCAGCAGTACTCCAGATATCTAGTAGACAAGGCCTGTATATACATGAAGAAGTAGATGGACGGACATTGGACACGGACGAACGCATGCACGCATACCAAAACCTAATCAGATGAGGAGGCCATTCCGATGAAGCTTCCATCCAAGGTTGGTAACATTCCGTCCAGTAGTTCTCAAGATATCTTGCAGACAAGACCTGTATATACATGTACAAGTAGATGGACGGACGGACGGAAGGACATCGGATACACGCACGCAGATGCACCGAAACCGAATCAGTTGAGGGGGCTTATCAATGAAGCTTCCATCCAAGTTTGGTGAAATTCCGTTCAGTAGTTCTTCACATATCTTGCAGACCAAGCCTGTATATACATGTACATGTAGATACATCTACCGTACATGTAGATGGACGGACACCGGGCGCGGACGAATGAACGCACAAGCACCAAAACCTAGTCCAACAAGCAGCCAGAGGATGCTAGGTCCCCCGCCGAAATGGCAGCAATATTTTTTAGCATTGTTGGTCTCAGGGGATATACATGAGGGAGGCAACTGCTGCTTCATAGGCGTTGGATGTGGAAGGGTCTTTCTGCCTTCCCAAGTTTTAAGATCAACTCAGAACGATTGACTGAAAGTTGATTGCTTCTGTGATATAGTTTCCATGCAGTGAAGCACCGAGAAGCATCCCCAAGTGACATCTCAAGGCATTATCTGCAAACCAAATTTGACGAGAAGCTGAAGGCATCCTCAACCTATTGCCCGGAAACCAAATTTTAAATTTGCCACCAGTTGTCGCAACCTGTAGGTGCAAGTGAGCGAAATGCAATCCCAAGCATCATCTCATGGCATGGTAGCCTACATGTATTAGCCTATAGTATCTTCTACAGGGGGCCAATGATCGGCTGATGCAGCAACAACAACATTTTCCCAGTTAGACGGCAGATTTTGAAATCAAAAACGACGCCGCGCTATGTCATCAGTCAACTGAGACAGTCACGTGGTTATGTATGAGATTGGGGTGGGTCTTATCTAATAGTAATCCAATGAAAATGCTCGTATTAGTTTCAAATGGCGGGGTCGAATGACCAATCACTGAACGGGAGACAGCTGGAACAGTACGTTGACACGGTCTGTTAATACAGGGGCGTCGGAAGCAAATTCAAAGTGGTACGGCCACTATCATTGCACTTTGGGTGAGGATCCAGGGGCCGCCCAGGCCCCAGATGCTCCTGGGGTCTAGATCGCCGAAGAAGCGTTCTGAGCGATTTCTGGCGTCAATCAAAATCACTCTGCATTGAAGTGTATTTGTAGTTCTTTCCTAACCCTTTTACCATGAAAACGCAATCGATGGTGGTTTTCTGCGATGCTGAATTACAAAAAATTGTGTATAGTATAGTACTGTATCCTAGGCACATCGTGTAGAAGTAACCGAGATGATGCATCGATAATGTATACCAAATTTTACATTGAGCATTTGAACAGTGTCAGAGATAGAGATCATTAATGATTTTACATAAATTAAAGATGGTTGCCCATCCTTCCCGTCACTCAGAGGAACTAATGTGGTTATTCATTAATGCAAGTCTCTTCATACATCGATGCTGTAAATCAAGTTTCGTATAGAACATTTGAATGGTATCAGAGATAAACATCATTAAAGATTTTGAATAAATTAAAGATGGCCGCCAAGATTTCCGCCCAATCAGAGAAACCAGATCTGTCATTCATCGTAAGTCTCTTGATGCATCAATGATGTATACCAAATTTTACACTGAGCACTCCAACGGAATCAGAGATAGAGATCATTAATGATTTTGCTTAAATTAAAGATGGCCACCAAGGTTTTCAGTCAATCAGGTCCCGATTCAAAGTATCTGGATGTATCGATGATATATACCAACCTTCATATAAAACAATTGAATGGTAACCGAGATATGTAGGCTATCATTATCGATTTCGCATGAATTAAAGATGGCCTCCAGGGTTCCCAGCTAATCAGAAAAGCCTGTTTGGTAATTCGTTGAAAGTTGCTTGATGTATCGATGATATATATCAAATTTCGTATTGAACATTTGAATGGTTTCCGAGATATGGATCATTATCCATTTTGCATGAAATTAAAGATGGCTGCTAAGGTTCCCACCCAATCAGGTCCCAATTCTATAGGCTTCTGGTCGTTGACTAGGTAAATAAGCATACCAAATTTGGAATTCATCAGCGGAACAGTTTTCCGGCTATCTCGCTCACGAACGGACGTACGGACAGACGGACGTACAAGATGATGACAATACCCCATGGCCAAAATTGGCCGAGGGGTAAAAACATGGGTCTGTGCCTGATAAATTTTAAGCCTTTTGGGGTTGCAACTCATTCATAGAAAGCTCCCTGTACATGAACAACTGCACTGACAACTGCATGCCATCATCTGTCAGTTTGAAGACCAGCAAGGTTGAATTCAGTTCAATTCAGGAAATTGATCATATATGCACAGTGTGCACCCAAACATTAGGAACACAGTTGTAATTAATATAGTAATATACATGTGTGGACACAAATGATTCGTGCAGAAGCTTCAGGGTAAATCATATGATGTGCAATACAATTATTTGTTAGCAAAATTGAAGGAAATTTTGTCCTTCGTTTAAGATGACACGAAATTCAAAAATCAGGGATTCAGTACTGCGGGGATTTCCCCGCCAGTTATTTCACATTATATTTCTGAAATAAAATATGGTTCATGCAAAAGCTTTAGGGTAAATCATATGATGTGGAATAGAATGATTTCATATAGCAAAATTGAAGGCCCATTTTGACTGGAACGGACAAGAAGAAGAGAAACTCAGTGGTGCCACCTTCAGGCAGATGTTGCTGAAATGCAATACGGACTGGCGTCCTGTTGCAAGGAATGCGTATTCCGAATTTCGGAATAATCCAACACAGCGTTAGGAAGTTATCGCTTCGAACAGACATGCACGGACGTACACGAACATCCACGGACACAAAGAAGTAAGAACCAGTGGCGCCACCTTCAGGCAGATGTTGCTGAGATGTAATACAGACTGGCATCTTGTCGCAAGGTATGCATATTCCGAATTTCGGAAGAATCCAACAAAGCGTTAGGAAGTTATCACTTCGAACAGACGTACACGGACATTCACGGATACGAAGAAGCAAGAACTAGTGGCGCCACCTTCAAGCAGATGTTGCTGAAATGCAATACGGACTGGTGTCTTGTCGCAAGGAATGCGTATGCCGAATTTCGGAAGAATCCAACTAAGCGTTAGAAAGTTATCGCTTCGAACAGACATGCACGGATGTACACGGACATCCACATACGCAAAGAAGCAAGAACTAGTGGCGCCACCTTCAGGCAGATGTTGCTGAAATGCAATACGGACTGGCGTCTTGCCGCAAGCAATGCATATTCCGAATTTCGGAAGAATCCAACAAAGCGTTAGGAAGTTATCGCTTCGAACAGACATGGACGGACGTACACGGACATCCACGGACACAAAAGAAGCAAGAACCATTTTAAAGTCCCCGGCCGCTTTGCGGCGGGGGACAATAAGGAGGTCATTCCAGTGAAGCTTCCATCCAAGTTTGGTAAAATTCCGCTCAGCAGTACTCCAGATATGTTGTAGACAAGGCCTGTATGTACATGAAGAAGTAGATGGACGGACGCACGGAAGGACACCGGATACACGTACGCACATGAGCCGAGGAGGCTATCCCAATGAAGCTTCCATCCAAGTTTGGTGAAATTCCGTGGAGTAGTTCTCCAGATATCTTACAGACAAGGCCTGTATCTACATGTGGATGGACGGACGGACGGACACCAGACATGGACGAATGCACGCACAGGCACCAAAATCAGATGAGGGGCTATCCCAATGAATCTTCCATTCAAGTTTGGTGAAATCCGTCCAGTAGTTCTCCAGATAGTTTGCAGAAAGGAAAGTGAGCAGACAGACAGACAGACAGACGGACAGACAGACAGACCGCACAAACACTGGATGTCTCCCCCCAACATAGTTGGGAGAGAGATAATTATCAAACACGTTGGATATTTGCGTCTAGGGCACGAATGACCAAAACTTTCATAAAGTTGTCCGCACATGGAACTATCTGCTTACGCTCTCGTGCACGAATGAAAGAGCCATAGCCCCTTTCCCGGCCATCGGACCATGGCTAGGCCCTGTGAGAAAATGCGGAAGTGTTATCTTTGGAGCAATACTCCAGAGTACATATCCTTTGGTTTCGATATTCAAAGAAAACTAGGTAATTTTATTGCAAGCAAAGATAGAATTGCACAGTAAAAACGCGTCAAAGGCTCATTTTCAACTAGATACAGTCGATCGAATACAACCGAGGAGGAGGCATCCCTTTTGCATGTTAAGTGGAGGAAATATTCATTATTTGCGAAGAGAGTAAAAACGTAAACTTAGGAAAAACATTTTTAACATGGTAGGTGGTGCCACCTAAAGGAGAATCAGCACAAAAATATCTCCAAAAGATTACTTAAGGGAAGGTATCCACCTACCGGGAAGAATCCGTTCAGGCCTTCAAATTTTACCTCGGCCCACAGGTGGCGTCACGTGTAGGCAGATAGGCTTAAAAGACAATCCAACAGAGACCTTGGGGGCCATGGTCCTGAAGATCTCGTGGCTCGTCCGGGCGTATGACGTCACAAACAAACTCTTGTCTGAGAGTGCCGCTACTCGACTTTCACAATAAACTAAACGATTCTCAACGTCTCAGCTGTCAAAATACGACGTCACTTTACTCTATGGATGTTCAAATAATAGCCTACGAAGTATGAATGTACTATGAAAACAACATACCTGAAAATATTGAGTGTTTCACACTTAGAAACAAACAAACGACATGTTTCGTTCGACAATATTTTCCAGAACGAGGCTCTCTGGAGATACATCCAAAAACAGTCACTTCCAAATAAGTTGGAAACGGACTTCGAGTGACACAATACTGACAAGTTCACATAGTTAATATAACAAAAAAATAGGGGCCCATGTTCTGGCACTTCACACTCTCCCCCACAAAATTCCCCATCGCGCTGCTGTTGAACAACACTCACTTTCGCACTACTGACCCAAGCATGCCAGTTGTGCCTGTGGTAAACACCTGTTGCCTGAATATGTACATGCTGTATATCCCTGACAACTCACATATTCCTATACCTTGGTTTACCAATGACCCACATATTCAACTAAACATCGAGAATTATCGTCACTCGAATACGAGGTCTATGCTACGTAGTTGATCAGGCTCCGTGTTACATAAACTCTCTAGCTGGAAAATCAACAGTTACCAGTAGTTTAGCTAAATAGTACCTAGGTCGGAGCATAATACTCCTCTTCCAAGTGTGTGCAGTTCTCTTGGCACAATATCATCAATGCTTCTTATACAAAAAGAAAAATACATACAACATATACACAATTCACATGCATAGTTGAAAAATGGCATATATATTCCACACTATAATGATGGGTGGAATGCTGGTCACATCAGTTAGTTAGTACATCATGTACTGCGGTGGCAGTGGCCACCGATACATTGGTGGTCTCAACCACACTGGGTATGTGTTCATCACAATCGGAGGATATGCGTTTCTGGTTCCGGTAACCACTGACTGTATGCACCGTGGCCGGTACTCCGTCACCTCTCCTCTCTCATCATATGTAAGTCGACTAGGGGGCCGCCTAACCCTTGTTGGTCTCCTGTAGCCACCCCCGTTATACTGTCCACTGTTGTCCTCTTCTTGCCCTTGGCTTCTGTCAACATCACCACCTCGGACGGGTGCCATTGGTGCTGGTTGAAAAACCTTGGCTGTTGGAGACAAGGAGCTACTCGAATGCTGATGTTCCTGTCCACGAGCTGGAGCACTCGGCCGAGGGGGTCGAACCCAGACAGATGCTTCTTCATCGTCCGTGGTACTGCCAGATTCCCCTCCTGTGGGGTCAACAGGTAGTTTCCCCGATTTTCCAGCACGCTCAACCGGCTTTGACCGTTTCCTGCTAGTCTCTGGAACATTTACCGGTAAGCTGTCGCAAGGCAGGAGCAAATTTCGATGTAAGCACCTTAGACGACCCTTCCCACTTTCTGGTTTCAGTTCATACACCGGGCTTCCTTCACCCATCTGGCGTACAACGAGGTGAATCTGATCTTCCCAGAACGATCGTAGTTTACTGGCCTCCTCTACATGACAAGTTCCGGATCAGAACACGATCACCAGGAAGAAGAATCGTGCTCCTGACTGAGCGGTCATATCGAGCTTTCGATTTAGTAGAGCGCTTTGCTGCGTTGTTTTCGGCCAACTCATAAGCCTGCTCCATACAGGTCTTCCATTTCGCAACGTACGAAGAATGACTGGCACTTTGTTCTCCAAGTTCTACCCCGAACATCAAGTCCACAGGTACTCTTGGGGAGCGTCCAAAGAGAAGGAAAAAGGGCGAGTACCCTGTCGATTCATGCCTCGTGCAATTATATGCATGAACTACTTTATGGACATGGTCTTTGCAGTTGGATCGTTGTAACTCCGGTTGGGTCCTCAACATGTTTAGCAATGTTCGATTAAAACGTTCAACCTTACCATTCCCCTGTGGGTGGTACGGTGTGGTACGGCTCCGCAGAACGCCTGAATACTTTTCCAGCTGGTGAAACATCTCATTTTAAACTCCCCACCCTGGTCATGATGGAGTCTTGCAGGGAATCCGAAGCGTAACACAAAGTCATTGAATATCTTGTCTGCTGCAGTTCTACCACACTTATTTGTTGTTGGGTACACCTGCGCGTACCGAGTAAAGAGATCCATCACAACCAGTAGGTACTCGTAACCACCTTTGCTGCGGTCCAGGTGAAGAAAATCGATGGAAACCAACTCCATTGGTGCACCCGTTGATATGTGGCAAAGTGGAGCTTTTGTCCGGGTACTAATGGCTTTCCTTTGGACACAAGTACACTCCTTAGTGACATACTGCTCAATATCTCTAAACATGCCTGGCCAGTAAAACCGATCACGAGTCAGATGCACCACTCTCTCTACACCCAGATGTCCCATTTCATCGTGAAGTTGTTTCATAACGAGCGACTTGTATTCCAGGGGCAGCACCAATTGGTCACGGGCAGAGTTGTTAGGCATGACGGTGCGCCTAAACAAGACACCATCTTTGATGACAAGCTTCTCCCATTCACGGGTCAATCCCCAGTTATGCTTCCTGCCCAACTGCGAGGGACGTTGACCGATCTTCTTAGCACGAAGAATTTTCCCTATATTTGCATCTTTTTCCTGAGCTGCTTTCAAAGCTTTCTTTTTCCTGAGCTGTTCCCTTTCAAAGGACATAATCATGGAAGGACTGGATTCCTCATCAGGTAAACTTCCAGAGTTTGTCGTCACAGCTGTGATCCACAATGCTTGGTTGTCTTGCTGGGCCTTCAGGGCTGTTGCTGTTGCGCTCATTACGGCTGGTGACATCTCCTCAGTGCATTCTTGCATCACCCTCACGATATCAAACTTCTCGTTTGAACATGTTGCACTTCTCGGGGTTGAGCTCGACACCGTGTTCCTGAAGTCTCTTCAGTACCTTCCGAACGTCACTCAGATGGGTTTCAAAGTTCGGGCTATATACAATAATGTCATCCAGATATGGTAGACAAATTTTATCCAACAGCCCTTCCGGACAATTATTCATGAAACGTTGGAACGAGGCTGGGACGTTGGTCAGAACGAACGGTATACGGATCCATTCATAAAGGCCATTCGGGGTCACGAATGCAGTGTATGGTCTCGAATCCTCTTCCATAAAGCCTTGATGGTATGCTTTACCCTGATCGAGGACTGAAAACCAGGAATTTCCACATAAACTATCCAGTGCATCTTGAATTCTGGGTAGTGGCTGGCGATCAGGGACTGATTTGGTGTTCAGGTCCCTGTAATCAATACATAGACGTAAGGTATTGTCCCTTTTGCGGACACACACCATTGGGGATGAGTAGGGTGAAGATGAACGTTGAATCCACCCGCGTCTGATGAGGTCCTGGAGATATGCAGGCACTTTTTCTCGGAGTGGCCTTGGAATAAAAATATATCCTTTCTGGACTGCGGTAGGATCAGTCAGTTTGATGCCAAGTCGAAGGCCTTCAACTTCCCCGATATCAGCAGCATCCTGAGAGAAAGCAGCCGCTTCCTCCTGTAGCAGGGTTCTAACCCTCTGTTGCTGGTCAGACGTCAGGTCACACAAGTCCACGCGAGAGATCCACTCACATTTCGATGACTCAGGTGTGTCCTCAGTCCGCTTCACGTTGTCATCACCATTCACCTCACACTGTGTCTGGTTTTTCGACTCAGAACCACACTCAGTTTTCTCTGGCTGTCTCTCAGGTTCAGGAATAGGGATGACAGACTTCACTGGCTGCAGACTACCCAACATAGTCCTCCCTTTGAGCTGGATGTCATGATCGGTAGTGTTGCTAACACTTACAAGAATGCGGTTTACAGAGCCTTTGCGGAGCGTTAGGAGAGTCTCGTTGACACAGAGTCCTTCAGGCCATGGCTGCTCAATGCTGGGTTCCATCACCGCAGCGACATCATCAAGAACGCCTGCCCTCGCTATACACTTCACAGTTGTCTGGCTTTTCTTCGGAATAACAACATCTTGTCGACAGGCCTTCACAGGGCCCATGTCCATATTCCCAGAATCCCTCATTATTTCAACCACTCTTTCGGCTTTTACTTTTCCGATACCCGGTATTGAATTTGTTAGGGACTGGCATGCCAGTACTGTATTGACAGAGTCATCTGTGTCATCTTTAAACCCGTTAATGTAATGCTCTATGACATTGTATCCCATGATGGGTAACTCCATGTCAAGTACCTTCGTAACCAAAACTGGCACCAGGAGTTCCCGTTGTTCTTTACCTGAAAGGAGTTTGAATGAGATTTCCACCCACCCATCAAATGGTATATCTGACCCATTATCTGCTGTTAATCTGAGACCCTCTGTACCAAATAATTCATCAATGGGTCTAACAGGTACATTTGGTAAGTTTTCATGTAACCATTGTGATGAGACAAGGCTCACCTGGGCCCCAGTATCCCATAATACCTTTGCTTTCACCCCACCAAATTCGCTCAACAATACACATTTATCACCTACTAACTTCACTAGTTTTGTTTTGGCTTTGGGTGAAAGCTCACTTACCACACCTTTCAACTCACTAACACCCAGGTTACCACCTTTACTATCTAACTCTTCTATTTTCTTACAGATCAGTTCATGGTAACAGTCAGGGGACTTATTACTATCACTAACATGCATGTCCTCGATCACAACTTGCCCCACAGTGGTGGTCGGATTCAGTTTTCCTGGTTCCGTCTATTCAACTCACAGTCCACTTTGTAGAGGGTCGAACTCCCGCATCGGAAACAGTGACGACAGGTGGCGCCCTCTTCAGTTTTCCGGCATTTTGGACACCCAGTGCGTCCCATCCTTCGGTCACCCGTGGTTGGACGATTGTACCTATCAATTGATTGTTGTTACTCAGTTCCAGTTTTCAGTGCCTTGATTTCTGCGCGAAGTTCTCTTATCTCCGCGGACCATGGAGGTTCCTTCTTGGGAGGCTCTTTGCTCGTTGTCATGGTTACCGAATTTTCCTCAGGCTGGGGGCAATCATCTGACTCTCCCGAAGCGACATTTACTCGAGTTTTAGTTCGGCCACTGGCAAACAATTGTGATTGCCTTTCCATTTCAATGGATGTCACTTCCATCAATTTCTGCAACAGTTCCTCATCCGTTACTTCTGCATTTTCTAAGAGTGGCCGAAGTTCCTGTCTCAAAGCATCACTTTGTGAACCGGTGTGAACCGCATGTAGAAACAAGCCCCGAACCAAACTTGGTTCATATCGAAGATAAACACCCTCTTCTTGGGATGAGAAGACAATCCGTTGCCTCAGGTCCATAAGTCCTATCACGAAATCTTGGGCTTTTTCATGAGGCTTTTGTGCAGCTACGGCTAACTGTTGATACAGTTCTGTGGCAGATTTTTCGCGGTAATGTGACCGAAGAAATTTCCTCAGTGAGGCCAATGTTAATCCTGGCCGCCCCTCCAGGTAGCTACGCATTTTCATTCCAGGGGCTATTGATCGGAGCACGGCCTCGATAATATCTCGTTCTCTATACCCCCTGTCCAGGCCAGTGTCAATCTGTCTTATTAGACTTGTGAATGATAAACAGTTCTTGTTATCACAGTCTAAAATTTGACCATATATTTTGAACTCCCTTTGATAATGGAAACTTTCCACTTCACGACCTGCACGGACTTGTGGAGCCTGTCCTCCTTCATCAGCTTGCTCCACTACTCCGTCATCTGGTGGTGGTGGTTCTGCCATCCTGTGTTATTACCGTGCAATCCTGGCAAGCTCGCCAAAATGTTACACCCAGGTTCACGGTGGGGTCCAGGAACCTGAAAATATTGAGTGTTTCACACTTAGAAACAAACAAACGACATCTTTCGTTCGACAATATTTTCCAGAACATTTATTGTTAAAAGCAATGAATAAAGAAACAGTATTCTCTGGTATATTCTCAGTGTTTGTCAACTTATTTCTCAATCATGAACGATAACAGTTAAAATCACTACATGTCATATTTCCTGAACTTCAGTAGATAATTACATCAAAGAAACTTCCGTTCTGTTACAAACATCATGAATTAGGGAATAATATCCTTGGTAAATCATCACTCTTATTTGGCAACACATTTAAACTCATTGGACGGTAAAGTTAACACGGGAACATCTGACTATTCCAAAATCAGTATCAGTCTTAGTGCATAAACATTAATTCTATCATGTTCATAAAATGGGCTTCTGTTCAGTAACAGACTGGATAAATAAATCGTATCTTTCGGTATGTATCCCCAGTCACTGCCTACTTATTTCTGAATCAGTCTACAGCAAAAATCAACATTAAACAATGAACACTAATTTCATAATATGCATCCAGGTTGAATTATTTCAATTAAATGTAATGAACAGAGAAATAGTATTGTCTGGCATATCTTCAGCCTATGACTACCTATCTCTTAATCATTGTTCAGTGAAACATCAAAATAATCGAAATTTCATTGTGCATCAGTACATGTCAATAATCAATATAAAGCGTATTAAAGGTCAAATTCTTCAGTTAAATGTAAGGAGATAAAGAAACAGTATTCCAGCCTTTAAATATTTATGAATCATTAAATGAAGAAAGTCTGAGGTGAAAAATGACAAAATACTTCATAATCTATCAGTATCTCAAGGTGCACCGCCAAAGATCACATCGGTGCCGTTTACATTAAGGACTCGCGCACCCACAACAACCAATATGCACACGTGGGCCATAGAAATGTCATAAACTTTACTGGAAATACATCCGCGAAATTTCCTTTTACATTATTTATTTTATTCATATAATAACTCCTATAACTTGCGGAAGAAATATTAGACTCAAAGTTCCTGAATTATCACCAAAATAATGACAAAACGAACATGGGGGCAATGGTCCTGAAGACCTCGTGGCTCGTCCGGGCGTATGACGTCACAAACAAACTCTTGCCTGAGAGTGCCGCTACTCGACTTTCACAATAAACTAAACGATTCTCAAACGTCTCAGCTGTCAAAATACGACGTCACTTTAATCTATGGATGTTCAAATAATAGCCTACGAAGTATGAATGTACTATGAAAACAACATACCTGAAAATATTGAGTGTTTCACACTTAGAAACAAACAAACGACATGTTTCGTTCGACAATATTTTCCAGAACGAGGCTCTTTGGAAATACATCCAAAAACAGTCACTTCCAAATAAGTTGGAAACGGACTTTGAGTGACACAATACTGACAAGTTCACATAGTTAATATAACAAAAAATAGGGGCCCATGTTCTGGCACTTCACAGACAGACATACAGACAATACCAAGAAACCCAAACCTAATCAAATAAGTAGGCCATTCCAGTGAAGCTTTCATCCAAGTTGGGTGAAATTTCGTCCAGCAGTACTCCAGATATTTTGTAATTAAGGCCTGTATATACATGAAGAAGAAGATGGACGGATAGTGGACACGGACAAACGCATGCACGCATACCAAAACCTAATCAGATGAGGAGACCATTCCAATGAATCTTCCATCCAAGTTTGGTAAAATTCCGTCCAGTAGTTCTCAAGATATCTTGCAGACAAGACCTGTATATACATGTACAAGTAGATGGACGGACGGACGGAAGGACACCGGATACACGCACGCACATGCGCCGAAACCTAATCAGAAGAGGGGGCTATCCCAATGAAGCTTCCATCCAAGTTTGGTGAAATTCCGTCCAGTAGTTCTCCAGATATCTTGCAGACCAAGCCTGTATATACATGTACATGTAGATACATCTACCGTATATGTAGATGGACGGACACCGGGCGCGGACGAATGAACGCACAAGCACCAAAACCTAATCCAATAAGGAGGTCATTCCAGAGAAGCTTCCATCCAAGTTTGGCAAAATTCCGCTCAGCAGTACTCCAGATATGTTGTAGACAAGGGCTGTATATACATGAAGAAGTAGATGGACGGACGCACGGAAGGACACCGGATACACGTACGCACATGCGCCGAGGGGGCTATCCCAATGAAGCTTCCATCCAAGTTTGGTGAAATTCCGTGGAGTAGTTCTCCAGATATCTTACAGACAAGGCCTGTATCTACATGTGGATGGACGGACGGACGGACACCAGACATGGACAAATGCACGCACAGGCACCAAAACCTAATCAGATGAGGGGCTATCCAAATGAATCTTCCGTTCAAGTTTGGTGAAATCCGTCCAGTAGTTCTCCAGATACTTTGCAGACAAGGAAAGGGTGCAGACAGACAGACGGACAGACAGACAGACCGCAGAAACACTGGATGTCTCCCCCCAACATAGTTGGGAGAGAGACAATTATCAAACACGTTGGATATTTGCGTCTAGGGTACGAATGACCAAAACTTTCATAAAGTTGTCCGCACATGGAACTATCTGCTTACGCTCTCGTGCACGAATGAAAGAGCTATAACCCCTTTCCCGGCCATCGGACCATGGCTAGGCCCTGTGAGAAAATGCGGAAGTGTTATCTTTGGAACAATACTCCAGAGTACATATCCTTAGGTTTCGATATTCAAAGAAAACTAGGTAATTTTATTGCAAGCAAGGATAGAATTGCAAGTTAAAAACGCGTCAAAGGCTCATTTTCAACTAGATACAGTCGATCGAATACAACCGAGGAGGAGGCATCCCTTTTGCATGTTAAGTGGAGGAAACATTCATTATTTGCGAAGAGAGTAAAAACGTAAACTTAGGAAAAACATGGTAGGTGGTGCCACCTAAAGGCGAATCAGCACAAAAATATCTCCAAAAGATTACTTAAGGGAAGGTATCCACCTACCGGAAAGAATCCGTTCAGGCCTTCAACAGTTAGTGTCCGGACATGCAATTTTACCTCGGCCCACAGGTGGCGTCACGTGTGGGCAGATACGCTTAAAAGACAATCCAACCGAGACCTTGACGCAAGATCCCTGGACATTGGAAATAGGAAACTGAATGTTATTTTGGCCCACAGGTGGTGCCACTTATAAGTTGATCGCCATGAAAAACCAATTTCAAGCGAGAACTCTAGGCAAGGTACCCATATCACTTGGAAAGTTTTTGAAAGTTATTGTCCGGAAACAAAATTTTAAATTGGCCCCCAGGTGGCGCCACCTCTTTGTGCATCGGTATTATAAACAATGTCAAGCGAGATATTAAGGCGAGGTACCCAGTACAAAATTTGGTTATCAGAAGTTATTGTATGGAAACAGTTTTAAATTAGCCTTCAGGTGGAGCAACATATACAGGAATCGACACGAAAAACAATCTCAAGCCAGATCTTGAGGCAAGGTACCCACACACCAAATTTCAAAAGTTATTGTCTGAAAACGCAATTTTAACTTGGCCCCCAGGTAGGGCCACCTAGAGGCGGATTGGCACGAAAAACAATTCCAAGCAAGATCTTTAGGCAAGGGACCCACTTACCAAATTCGAAACACGGGTCTGTGCCTGATAAATCGAGCCCTTTGGGGGTTGGAATTCATAGAGGGGTGGCAGAATTCTACCAACAAATCAGACTACACACAAATTTCACCTTTCTGCCAACATATATTGGATACATTACCTCAAACGCAATATAACAGAGTCGGGTGAGGGCTAGTTTTTACGTGTATATAGCCTGTAATTGATCATAGAATATAATTAATTTCATGAGCATGGGATCGTTGTATCCATGCATTTCACACCAGCTAGGAAGTGAAAGTCCCAGTAAAAGCTCATAGATCATTGAAGAGTGCATACAGATTACTAAACATTTTCCTATAGTGATTTGTATGTAGTATTCACAGACCGTTGAAGAAATATATTAATTTCCGATGTTATATTTCTGTATGCACAAAAATATATTGCCCGACTGAACTGTGTGTAAAAAAAAGAGAAAATCAGGCGAGGCCAGTAAACTTGTGTTGAGCATCACACTAACTACAGAAACAAGGGACCAAAGAGAGGCAAATACTCCGTCCTCTGGAATGATGCCGCGGAGGAAATAACAGAAGATACAGACTTCAACACTTAGTAAACAGTGAACTGTCCACGAGTAAATAATAATCTAACTGTCGCTAGAAAAAGTTTCTGCACTTTTTGATTCGATGTATGCAGGTCAGGTACACAAATGAATACAAAATAGATAACCCCCTGGTTCTAACACAGTTTACATATTTGATCTGTTCCTATTCAGTCAAATACAAGGTTGTATATTACCAAAAGATTAATGTTAATAGCAACTATATGTTACATGTAAATACAATACACTTTTAGTTCAAGTAATTTTCTTTGATTGGTCGGAGAAAAATTGGCGTGCCACGGCCTCGTATGTCTCTTGTTTTCCGACCGCCTGGTACGTCGGATACGTTTCAGTGCACAGTGTGTATGGGCCGATGCTTGGGGAAAGAGACCAAGGCCATTTGGTTAAGCAGACAGCTCCAGTGTGCGCCGGGCTTTAATGCACGACTGTGACAACGAAAACAAAAAAAGAATTTGGCAAACAATGACTGGTTTCATCTCCAGGTGTTGTTTACCTATGTGTGGCCGCCCGTACTCATGTATAATTTAAGTATTATAACCTTATGCCTTTGAGAAAAGTGAAATCGCTTGTATTTTATACCGTGTCTGCACATGGGTCGGGCACGCTACTTGGCAAAGTGTTTTCCCCTTGATTGCATCACCTTGTCCCCGTTTCTACAGGACGTTGACGGATGTGTTTGATATAGTCAAGCATTTAAACAGCTTTATTTCATCGTTGCCTGTACAGTCAAAGTATACGCCTATATTTGAGCGGCCTGCTCACAGCTCCTGGGAAGATGTATGCTTGAAAACGGAGAGGAAAAAACGCCCTTGATAACCTGTGAATCTCTATACTGGCTGCTGATGACGTCATCATCAGGAGAAATTCAAGCGCTGTGTTGAGTTTTTGCTCGTCAAATTTCAATATTTTTAAACGGGTGAGAGATTTAAGGCTTACACATTTGAAAATCTTAGATTTCATAGAATGATAATCTGTCGAGCTTATCTTAGGGTAGGGGCGTTTTTATTCAGTGAACATTTCGTTTTTCAGTGAGAACAAGAAAAGTTTCAATCTGCTCACTGGGCTCATACACAGGCGCAAGCTGGCGAATACTATGCGGGAAGTTTGGAATAGTGTAAGCTGAGAAGGGAACTTAGTATTGAAATGGTATTCGGCCCAGTCGTACACCAATACACCGGTACTCAACTATCTGCACAATGGTAGGTAGGGTCAGGTATCCGTCCTTGCGTAAATCGGTAGTAGTCCGCAGGAATCAAAGTACTTGCACTGGTACTCTTCCAAGTACACGGTGATACAATGTTGGCCGGCACGATGACTGGAGTCTGTGTTGAGGGCGGGTACACGTGTTTTTATGGGAAAGACGTCTCACCACTTAAAATGCTGTGCATGTCCATAGTTCACCCTCGAGCACGGTTGCAAACTGGTCTCTGTCTGTACATGTCTTTCAGTCTTTATGCAAACACCCCCCAGCCTTGAGGGTTGAATAGCTTGTGTTGACGGAGCTTGTCATTTTCCAAATCGATCATTTGCGTCCCAGGCACCACCTGTTTTTGGAGGATTCAAAACCAACCAGACATTGTTCCATGTTCCATGAATCTCATGTACCACTGGACCCTCTGATTGTACAGGTGCACTTTCTCACTGTCGCGTAACTCTAACCGTTGCACAATCTGGATTTCAGGCTTTGAAGGAGATGTGATTCGACCAAGGCCATTTTTCTTTTCGCATGGTCCATCATCGACCCAAGTCCGCCGATTACGGGGCCCAGCCAGGAAGCGACCAAAAGGGTAAGGTAGCATTGAGAACCCCGCCTTTCTGTTTCTTCTTGATATAAGAGACTTTTCCCCCCCGAGGAAGGTCAGTGGAACGTTGCTTTTTAAAACGTGTCCGATCTCACACAGGCAGCGTACAAGGTCGGGATTTGTGCAACGTTCAATGACCCGGACCAACTCGAGAGGGGGGGTCTTCAGTATCCGGAGATTAGGTGCATGACTCCGTACTCGAGCGAGAGAGAAACAAAATCAACAAGCGTTGTGTATCAACCCTTTTATTATCCCCAACATCACATCATTAGCAAGCTGGAAGAGCCGATTTGTGTTTGTTTACTTAATGCTCTTGGGGCTTGAACCATATCTAGATGCTTCACGCCCCAAGTTCATTAAGTAAACAAACACAAATCGGCAAACAAAAACCATATCTAGATGCTTTTATCCTTTCCGTATTTACATGTGTTTGGTCTTTCTGGTCTTTCTGCAGTCGGAGATGGTTGACGGTGGCTTGTAGCAGGTCGATGAGCATACACTCGTAGCATCTTCAAAGGCTTCCAATGCAAAAAGGGTACGTACGGGGTACGATTGTCTCGAAAGTGCAAATGTTGATTGGTGTCTCTAGGGGTTTCAATACCACCAGTAGCGGGCATTCAAACTGATATTCCGATGCTCTTCCTGCACAATGGAGATGACGCTGAAGATGACTGCCTTTGGTAAAGAGCTGGATCAACCAGGCATGGGTTTCCACCATTAGATCATCGAAGATAGCACAGGTGTCTGGTCTTAAATCGGTCATGTTGGACACCCCTTCCACAAAGGTGATATTGGGCATGGTCACACACGCCGCCTGTCCTTCTCCGTAACACCATATGATCCAGGCTATGGGTGGAGTAACCATGCTCATGGTGTGTCGAACAACTTCTGGATGAAATGCGTCTTGCCCCACAATGAAGCAGGTGAAGGGATTTTGCCCCCATGGTCCATGGTTGGAGTTGTCCCCAGTCTGGTATGGTTCGAATGAATGGTCAATTGCTGCATTCTGGGTTGGTTGAGTAGAGAGATGGATACGAGATGGTTACATGTCATAAAACACACATCCATACAAGACGCCAAGGAAGGACCAGAAGTATCACCAAAGGATCCCCTTGTCCTGTGCGAGTTTTGGAAAACGCTGTGTTCAGAAACAGTAACACTTAGGCCATAGCACTATGTTGATGGTCGAACATAGAATGAAAACCAATGGACGTGGATCATGGCATCATATCCGTTTCAACTGGTTTGCTGGTCCGAGGAATGGCACGAACTGCGTCAGCCGGGCAGCCTGAAGAGGTGCACCTTCATGCCCTGATGTCGTTAGGTTTTCAGAATCCTTTCCACGGTGTTCTTATGCCGTTTTCACCAATGACTGATACTCCATGTTATAATCAACCCTTCAGTGTCTCCCCATGAATGTCTTCCAGTTCATACATCCGCAGTGGATGAGATACGCGACGTTCGATAACAAAGAGCTCATCACCCCAGTTGGTGGAGTAAGTTTGCCCTTGACTTTACTGATCCGCACAGGGTGCCCAATCTTGAAAGCATACTTCGGTCGTGGTCGAGGTTGTGTGGACACGGGCTTGGTACTTCATTGCACGCGGTGACGTCGATGGAATGGTTATACCTGTCGATGAGCTTGGGGAGCCGATTTATGTACCGTCGTGTGTTCTGGGTGGCGATACATTCGTACATGCATCCTTTGAACATCAGATTGAACTTTACGATAATGGAAGCTTTGCTCTCGTTGTACGTTGAACACATTGTGGGCCTCAGATTTTTTTGGGAATGTTGAGGAATTCCGTGCCATCGTGAGTTCGCAAATAGGGTTTGCATCCGATCATGAAGATTCGTTTAAAAGTAGCCATTAGATTCTCTCCCGTTTTCCCTCCAATTGCCATGACCAGGGTATCAATGCAGGTATATCGATTACCGTCCTTGTGTTCGGTAAAGACACTCCTGTAGACCAATTCCTCTCGCCATTGGGCATCAATACCGCCGACGATTACTCGATTATTAATTATTTTCGGATTTGCGAGCGTTGAATAGTGTGGGGTTGGGCAGCTCGATATGATGCATTCAGTGCACTTTAGGCGGTTGGATGCTGTGTGCTGTAATACAAAGCATCCAATACCTTATCCCAACTCTTCATGGCCAATGACGCACACAGCCCCCACCCTTCGTTTCTTGGATAGGGGCCCCATGGGGGGTTCTTTTTTTGGTTTTTGGTTATTTCATCGAGCTCTGCCAGCATATCGTCTGGAGCATGAGCCCAGCCCAACTCTTGTGATGACCACTCTTCTTCTCTGAGCAACTGGTCCTCGACAGCCACTACCTTTCGAAAGACGTGTATACATCAGGATGCATCTTAGCTTGCTAAGGGCATTTCACGTTTCACTTAACACTACCCTTAGATTATCACTGTGATTCGGCATGTATTTCACACGGCGCCATCTATCTAGAGGGAGATAATCCAGTTCGAAAGTTGTTCCCAAAGCAGGAGGTCAAATATCGGTCCCATTTAAACCAGCCAATGAAATTATCTGTATTTCTCAGACCAGCAGACATGTCAGTTTCACGAGGCGCAAGACTGGGGGAGTCTACGCCAGACCAAAACGAAGTTGTGCGAATTAGCTATTTTATTTCTCATTCTAGTGGAGCATGCTTCTTTGTTTATCTTAAGAAAAATCATATTACAAACGGCCTAACATATCTGAAAACAAAATAAAATCGGCGGCAGACCACAGGAAAATGATATGCTTTTTTTTATTTTGTGATGGGGGCACTTCGAGGCCCACCATGGGATCATTTCAATCGATCGCTTTCTGGAGGTGTGTCTTGGTTATATGAATGTGATTGCACCGATGTCGGAGCTAAACGGGACCAGTCGGATGTGACCATTTGGGAAACGCCCTATTACACTCAGATAGCACCCGTTACCGCATGGCTACGAGCAGAAGTTTCTACGTATGATCGTGCCATGCGTTCGGATGATGATCAGGATGCAGCGTGAGGGTCTGTGTGATGAAAAGTCAGACGAGCACGATATCCAGACTGCTCTACCGTCTGCACACGGGACATCACTTCCATAGTCTCCATCGTTCCGGAGAGCATTGGGAGGTGTTAACGCCAACATCACCTCCCTCTTATACACTCACCATGAATCACATCACGCTTCACCGAAGTCTTCGCAGATAGATACTTACTTTTGATGTACTTGGGAACTTTCGTAGTACTTGCTTCCACTACCATATGTGATACGAAACCAGTGATCACCAATCTTTCCCCTGCCGCAAGTGGCACAACAGGAACCACAAGAACAGTATCTGTATCAAAGTGTGACACACTTCAAACATCTGAAACAAGGAGGCGAATGACCAACAACGTACAATATTGTAGGATTACCCCTGCACAGTAAAAAATGATTTATGTCAGAAATTTTTTCTTTAATTTTTCTCATCTGAGAGTAATAATCTTGGAATTTCTTAAATTTTCTTGCCTCTCCAACTACAATTTCTTAAAACTTGTCCCCACTTAAGAAATTTTTTCTTAAAATTTCTTGGAATAAGAATTTTTTTCTTTATCAAGAAAAATATTCTGATTATTTCCATGAAAGTAAGAATTATTTTCTTAAACTAGTATATTTGCATATATGAAATTTATTAGAATAAGAATTTTTTTCTTTATCATTCTGATTATTTCAAAGAAAGTGAGAAATATTTTCTTAGACTAGTATATTTGCATATATGAAACTTATTGGAATAAGAATTTATTTCTTTATCAAGAAAAATATTCTGATTATTCCAATGACCATGATGAGAATAAGAAATATTTTCTTACACTAGTATTTTGCATATAAAATGAGGATAACTAGTACAAGAAAAACACTCCCATCCAAGAAATGGAAAAACAATACATTTCACAACACAACTTGGGGGATTTATGTTTCAACACATCTCAAAGCGTTACACTTTTTTTCATTGTGCATATAAATCATTTGAAAACTTCAGATATCATAAATTTGTTTATTTATTTGAAAATAATTAGTTCAGGGTAGCAATTCAGGAATTTAAACATTATCAGTGATATATCACTGTATATATTTCTGATATTTCTTGTACTATGTGTCTATCATTCGCCAAGGAGTCTGTTATGATTAACTTATCATGCACTTTATTCATTCAATCTGCTTTCAACTAAATCTGTAAAGTCAAAATTGCTGCATATTTAAAGAGAAGCATTAATGGCCATGTCGTATACACGTGGTAACTCGGGTATTTTACAAAGCATATGTACCATACCCTCTGCTTTATTTTGAAAAACAAATTACAGTTTGGCGTGCACATTTTCTTTATAAATTTCTTTTAAATACCGCAGATGATTCAATTTACCAGTATTACCATCAAATTGTGATGGTATTAAGTTCTTAGTACATCAGTTTCGCAATGGGTTAAATAAAGGTCTGACATTTTATTGACCATTTCAGGAAGTCTCCCCAATTAAAAATGTTTATGTCGAACTGCAAGTCTGATGTTTGCCACAGCGATGCTGGCAGCCATAGATATAGAAAATACAGTACTTTCTTTTGTGAAATTAAAATTGAGACCTACACAGCTTCAAAAAATATATTGTTTGCAAATTCATTTAGATTTAAATATTGGCAAATGATTTGGGGCAAGAACGTTTTTAAAAATGATCTATCGAATATAAATGATTTATAAATGATGCCAAGAATACCATATGATATATCTGCTACAACTCATTTTAAACGCTATTCCATTTACCGTCTAATACCCGACATCATTTGCCAATACAAGCTAAATTATTAATTGCAAACGTTTGAGTTGCGCAGCTTAGTAGTAAGTCGCCTCATCACAATGACTGCTATTTAAAAAAAAACCCACACACATCACTCAAAATCAGATCTTCAACGTACATCGAGTTGCCTCCCTTGTGCTATTTAAAGCACCATGTGTTCGAGTATCCCGGATGTAAGCCCACAGAGCGACCTGCCGAGCAGACGACATCATGGGTTCCTCAGAAAATCCAAAATCTGTCGTCGATCTCAATCTGTCATTTCTGTCTAATTTGTTGTGAGTTGCACTTTTTATCGCGCTCGTAAATTAGTGCAAACTTGTAATTGAAAATCGTCTGATGACACTTGTTTCCCCGACTATGCTGTAAGTATAACGTTGTGTTGTTGTTGTAAACGAAGATTTTGTGAGTTGTCGAGTGATTGACGGTGCGGACAAGTGAATAAAAGTTACGTTTTTGGACAAATTATAATTGTATCATCAAATGTTACAAACCACGGAGTCTCAGATCAATTGAACCCCGAAGCTGAAATATGCTTGAGACAGCAACATTTTTTCTCCCGCCCGATTGAAGCACGTGGAAATCGCCATTGAGGCTGACTGGATAGCTGTATGTCGGGAACCCTCAGAAACTTGATTATGCATGCTACTGTGGTAGCGACGACAGGATTCCGAATGAGTTGGGGCCACAGGTCATCTCGCGTGTAGATGATGAACATTATGTTGTCATTGATTACAAAGTTATGTGAATGGCCACCGGAAATATAATTTACGAAACTAATAATGGAAGATAATTATATATTTAACTAGCTATTGAATGACTTACTTAAAGTAAATACTTTTAATTGACAGTTTTACTGAAAAACAAAATGTTTCTTTTCGATGTGAATAAATCATTTGAATTTCTTACTACGATGTGTCTAGTTCAGCTTTTCCTGAGTCCTACAAGAGTGATTTTTAGCTTACATCGCAGCTGTCTTCGCTAAAGTTACGCGAGCTATTTTTTCACTATGCCGTCAGGGAGTGCCTCGTCTCGCCGGAAAGTGAGAATGACATGATGAAAATTGCAATGTCTCCGATCAGGACTGGTGCGGATAGTTTATACTTATAAGGGAAATTATTCTTGCAGAACAGAGGCACAAATCAAAAAAATATTTTCAAGCCGAATTATTATATGATTGATCGGGTTTTGTCGGCACAGTATCTCGTCTCTCATGAATTTCAATCAAGTAAATATTAAATTTGCTGCTGTCGCATTCTCGTTTTCGTTGGTCTGACAGTTGAGACGATTACCAGCACTGGCTACTGCAGCTCATTTCAGCTTTTGTTGCACAAAGACTAGTTTTGCCCATGTAGCTAGAAGGAGCTACTTCAATTGAAAACTGAAAACTATCATAAATTATGTTGAAACAAGCATAATAAAATAAATCATGATGTTCTCAGAATACATCTATCTACCAATAAATGCAACTTTTAATTTTAGAAAAAAACCTGGCTTGTTTAGACACTCTCTATGTTATAGCATTACAATTGTATAGGCTGTTCCAATATAAAATAGAACTGTAAAAGAGACAAACTCCTGTACATTATACTGGGATTTATGACATTTATGCAAGTGGGAAATTCGTCCGAGTCTTCTCTGACGTTATGACAACTTCATTCGATATTGTGATATTGTTTGGCTGAATAACAGCAGAGCCAATTCTCATAGTAAAGAGCAAAATGAGTGGCTGTCGACATTATATATCAAACTTCACATCAATGGATTTCGGGATAATTTCCCATCACACTCAGTATAAATCTAGTAAATACCGGAGGCAAACAAGATTTCTAAAATAGAACATTTCCATAGCGCATTACAAAAATAATTTCAAGCGACTGGAAACAGATCAAATATGGCATGAAAGTTGTTAAATTTATGCTGAGTGTGAAAGAAAATTATCCATGAATCTATTGATGTGAACTTTGATATTATAGAAGATGATCATTTTTTGTATGGTCGATAGACAGAGGGCAAGTGGCTGTGATATAATGCAGGATACACTGAAAACCTAAAAGTACTGTTAAAAGGGAACATTTCCGATTATATCCGTGAAATGATAAGAACAAATTTCTAGTTTTCTTGCCTGAAAAAAAATATTCTTGCAAAAAGTAAGAATTAATTTCTTGCTGAAGAAAATAATTTTTATGACAAATCTTGAGTGAGAAAAATTATCTTGTCAGACTCCCAAGAAAATTTGAGAAAAAAATAAGAAATACTGAGTTTTCTTTTCTGGTTCTAGAAAATAATTCTTACAGGTAAAGTTTAAGTAAGAAAAAATTCTTGCCAGAAAAAGTAGGAAAAATTGAGAAATAATTCCTTGCTCGAGAAATAATTTCTTATGGCATTAATCTTAGTTGAGAAAAATTATCTTGTCAGACTCCCAAGAAAATTTTAGAAAAAATAAGAAATATTCAGTTTTCTTTTCTCGTTCCAGAAAAATCTTAAATAAGAAATAATTTCTTGCTAGACTCCCAAGAAAAAGTAAGAAAAATTGAGAAGTAATTTCTTGTTTGAGAAATAATTCTTATGGCATTAATCTTAGGTAAGAAAAGTTATCTTGTCAGACTCTCAAGAAAATTTGAGAAAAATTAAGAAATAATAAGTTTTCTTTTCTCATTCTAGAAAATAATTCTTAAAAGTAAATCTTAAATAAGAAATAATTTCTTGCCAGACTCCCAAGAAAAAGTAAGAAAAATTGAGAAATAATTCTTGCTTGAGAAATAATTTCTTATGGCATTAATCTTAGATAAGAAAAATTATCTTGTCAGACTCCCAAGAAAAATTGAGAAAAATTAAGAAATATTAAGGGTTTTTTTCTTGTCCAAGTCCATATTTTTTAGCTATTATATGGCTGAGAACATAATTCCCTGTCACACATCCTCAACACCTTAAAGATATCTGAATCGAAACTGAAATACGGCGTTGTACAGGTGACTGTACTTGCCAAACTCAGCAAAAAATGCTGCCACAGTTCAACTAGCGTACACAATTTCAAACTTCAACTCGATGAGGATATTTCTGGGGGAGATAGATGTACATGTATATCGAACAGCTCAGTCCAAGATATGTAACTCCAGCACACTGCACGCAACTTCGTTTTATCAAGTCCATTTCTACGTCACTTCGAATTTCGAAGTGGGAACGTAGAAATTGGCTTGAAAATGAAGATAACTGGCCGTGATATCACGCGACACCAACTCATAGAACTATTCTCTGAGTTTGGCCCAGTGCGTAGATCTCTTCCAACTCACAAAACGGGCATTTACAAACGACTTCATTAGGCTAAACGGTCCCGGTCAATCGAGAACAAAAACAGCACGAGCAAGTCAACGGGCAAGATGCGAATGCATGTCACGGGTACGATGACTACTGATGAGCAGAGCACGAGGAGGAGCTGGAGCACAATGGTGCTAAATCAAACTAAAATGTTAGCAAAACTTCACAGTAAATCCACATAATAATGGACGAAACTTCACATAAACGTACATGATACTTTCACAAAAACTGAAATCCAACAGAAAACCGGTAAACTTTACGGAGCGAAATAGACAATGGGTGACGCCCTAGCTATTTTAGGTATCTTCCCGAGGAACCGAAACACGGTCAGTCGTTGGTTAATGATGGCCGTCCATGGGGTGCGTCGATCGCCAATCCATCATGTAAGGATCTTCAAACCGAGAACACTGTGTGCAATACAGCTTGTCGGGTAGCTTTCCCAGGTTTAACAAGGTTCCCTGCATGTGATCATCGGGTATCGTATTGCAATGCAAATTCACGCATCTGGGTCCATAGCATGCGCATCACATAAGATTATCTCATCATGAATCATATGGCAACTCGTGCATCATATCGCAACTTTGTGTATCACAATCCATGCATCGTATAACCGGTGTCCTGTGCATCACTTCGCAACTTAGTACATTACATCGCATCACATCAGTTTCTGGCATATGACAGTGAAACAATGGAAGATATTTTGGCAGTCGACGTTGACATGACTATCGTTTCTGCATGGTGAGATCATGACTGGAGCTCAACTGTGTCCAATAATCTACAATATACACACTCGGTAAACGAGTTTCACATAGATCTATAGGCCTGCATCACATTTCTGAAATGATAGCCATCGCAACTTGTTATCATGGGCTACAATCGTATCTTTGAGATGATTTACAGGTTAATACATCCATGGGATAAACTTAACAGCATTGTGAATAAACTTAGCATTGTTGATAAACTTAAAGGTGAACTGAAAAGCTTTCCAATGTTCTGTTAAAATGTCATAAAACAAGAACTTCTATAGTTGTTACAATTATGTGTGGTAATAGTTCTGTGGGTTATTGTTTTATTTTGGGTATATGAGAAGTCAAAACTTATACCGAGAGCCAGAACATTTAAAAACGTCATCGCTTGCCTCCCGTTGTTTTTGGAACGTCATGACGTTATAGTGGTCCTCGTTCATTCATCCGACGTAGCATGACGTCACATTTGAATAAAACTTGATTGAAGGGGACCACTATAACGTCATAACGTTCTACAAAACCAAGAGAGACAAGCGATGCAAGTTTTCAAGACGGATTTATAACAGGATAACTTAACAATCTCGAAACCAGAGCTATCCGGTCCTGTCCTCCCTACTATGCTCTGGGAGGGCGCTCGGCAGTACGATCGGTCATTGGATAGAACACAAAACCCTAGAATTTAGAACATAACGAGAGCGTATCTGTGGGGATCAAGCCGACGTCCCGACGTCATGAATGTTACGAGCGCGTCTGAAAGATGACGTAGCCTACTAGAATTCTTTATGCATTCTTGCGAAACATTTTTTTATTCTGACGTCATGAAGTTATGACACTGGCCATGAAATGACTCATGACTGACGTTCTATAAAGAATAGGATATGTTCCAATGGAACCGGAAGGGGCCACGTGAAAGAATTTTTCAATGTATTATGGGACCAATTTTCAGCGACCGTCGTCCTAGACTGGATACCCGTCTCTATTAATAACGTTGGGATACATAGAGACTGGCCCCGGGTCCTGTGACCTTCGCCTTGGCGGCGACGTCATATCCCATAATGCCTCTCGTGACGTTGATCCGTAAATGTTATAACACACGTGCGAGCCTTACGTGAAAAACATGAAATGAATTTCACTGTATTCGGAAAGAATATTCGGGAATGAAAAGGCACAAGATATATTGTAGAATTTAAGGGCAATCTCCATTTATAAACTAAAAGATGTACTATTAGTACTATGATCACGGATATACTACAGACAAATACATGGTCATAAATAAAAAAGGAATTGATTCGACTTATAGGCTCATAAAAATATTCGCTTATCATATTTTTAATATATGTTTTTTCTACAATGTCTGAAACACGTTCATTCGAGTAACGTGTGCCAACAAGGCATGGGAAGTCAATCTGATTCCCCAAGACGATGCCAATATACAGTTTTTGACCATTATCTCGATTTTTCATGTTCTGCAGAAGTGTTATATTCACGATCCTATGCTACATTCATGATCCTATAATACAAGAAACATGGGGAATATAGTTCAGATTTAAAATTAATTGATGAACTTTCACTGAACCTGACCAAATCTACTTGTCGGCATCTCATGGAAAATTCCCCGCCGGTGAATCGACACGGGTATCTTTTTCAGTAATGTGTTCGCCATGAAATACGAGGAAATCTTCATCAAACTATATATTTCCGAAATGAACATCTCCTCAAGATAGAAGAAATACCAGAATTAAAATCGGATATAGATATGGCGAATCTTCCAAATCAAGTGATCAATTTGCCAGCCGTTGTTATTTATTGGGCACTGCAATTCATCAACAGAAAGCATTTTCGGTTCTATTCCGATATTATCGTTTTTATGGTTATGGTTATCCTTAAATGGTTATTATTGCCTCATCTCTGAGGTCAATTTCTTCTCAGATATCCGAAATGACTTAACTGTTAAGTGAGCGTATGCAACCGAAACTGTGTAGATTGAAATACATACCGGTACTGCCAAATGTAGCCGTTGGATCGCCGATTACATTTTGCAGAATGCAAACGCGATTATACGTTTCTTTACCTGGAGACAAAATGTTTGCTTGAAAAAAAAAAAAAAACAACAATCCCAACTTTTGTTCTCGTTTTCAAGGTTTCATAAAGAAGCTTAATAGCATTCAGAAAGCAACTCTATGGAAAACATTGCCGACTATACATGCTACACTGGCTGAAAGTTAATCATACCGTTTCGGTCAGCCATAAATGCAGTATTTGCATGCATCACATGGCAGTGTGACTAAACGTCACGGGACCTACGAAGTAGGGAAGGAATTAGGACTCCCGACGCGAACTGAACTCTTGGAACCCCCCCCCCAAGTTGAAATCCTGCCTAAATTAAGATGGGCACAGCCCAAGTCAGAATCACCGGTGATTTTCATCAAAAATCACCAGAAATTTTCATCAAAAGTAGGTCAGCTCAGAAATTGCTGGTAACAGTCCCCTAATGCACCTTCATGCCAAAAGTCAAGGTTCTAATGTCAATGGTTCTCCTTATTTTGCCGACGAAAGGATTCGGATGGACTCACTTCACTCTCACTCATTACCGGACAATTTGCAAATGAGAGCCTACTTCGTAGGAACATAATGTTTTTACCAAATACGAACAATACCAATAAAGCCTGGGAACAAAATACATCAGACAAGCGGATTTCACCTTTAGTAATGGCCAGTTATTCGTTGATTGCAAATTTAAGAGTTAAGAATATCTCTTATTAAAGCTTGTCCGGTTGAATATCGCTAGATATTCACGTGGACCTTCTTAAAACTAACACCAGTACGAGGCTTCAGCAAATTAGATGCATCTGTGGCTTATTTGCTCTCGAGCACACCGGACGAAATTTCCTAGATGCATCTCACAGAAATTAACAATTTAAATCAGTGTGCGAAAAATGAACACTATGCAGGCGCACTGAAGAGAAGATATATTTGATGTCGGCATATAGTGAATGATGTTACCACTGTTCTCCTATACCGAGACAAACACACCCAGGCAAATCTCTGTCAAGATTTGATTTGACTGCATTCATTACCAAATTATATTTATTACCATCTGCGCGAACCCAGTCAAATCAAATCTCAAAAGAGATGTCCCTTGGCTTCTTTGCTTTGATGCATAATTGAAGTGGGTGCACCTAGCGCTATAGTGGTTTTACAACTGATATTGAACTGCACATGTGTGGATGATTATTACTGAAAGGATGTGCTCATTTATTGACTTCAGTCTTGTGGAAGAGAATGTGCAACAACAGTGATGGTGATTTATATTCATCACAACAAATATGAGTTCGTAGGGTTACAGGAAACATAAAATTCATTTTGAATGTCTGTAGGTCCTATAAACAACTAGGAAGCACTTGCATGTCATATCATTTTTATTCTGTCTATTGAAGTCATTTCCAGCATAACAAATGGTGGATTTGGAAAAAAGCTGAAGAAAATAATTAAGAGAGAAAAAAACCGCAGGATGTTGTATTACATGGCATCACATTTTTTTTGCCTAATATTTAAGTCCTTTCAGTTTTTCAAGGTTCGGTTTTAAAAGTATTTGGAGGCAATGGACTGCTACACACCTAAAATTAGAGAATATTCTGTCAAATGGCATACCAGTACTCTTTATCCCACATTTCAAAGTCTATTTATAACAGTGTTCATGGTACTGCAGAGAAAAACATGTGACTCCACATTCATTGGAAGCCAGTCCATGGATCAAGTCCGTCTGATTCACAATCAGTCCATGTTATACTCCTCTCAGTTAAGATATTAAAGATTCAGTTATTTTAATATTTTGGATGTGTATTATTCCATATATGAAGGCCTGTATCATTCAATACTCTGTTGTTTCTCAAAAAATCATAATGTAAGAGTTAATATGTCCAGTCCACATTGAAGAGAGCATGGGTCTGCATTTTCAAAATGTCTTTTATTTCTGTTTCTCTTCACTTCTGGTATTTCAATCTTCAAGCTGTAAAACAAAACAAATGTAAGTTATGATATATATGAAAAATCTTAAATGACCCATAGAATCACATCAACATAGCAAGTATACTTCGTTCTACCTTTTAAAGAGCTATTTTTTCACTGAAGTCATCTAAATGTCTACTTCACAATTGTCCATATGTGGTGAAATGAGTGATGAATGTTAATTAATATGGATGTAAAACCATTTGTTTCACAAACATGCTACATGAATGATAATTGATTCTTTTGCTATCCAAGATAAATTACCCAAAATTTGCTTGTGATGATAGCTTACATATTGATCTTCTACATTGAATTCTTCAACATATTTTGGGACTGAAACTGTCATTTTCTTGTTTTGTGAAAGATAATCTGTCCATGGGATGAGAAAATTTAACTCATAAATTTTAAAGATTTTTACCCCATGAACCCATTATTTTTCTTGCAATAAGAAAATGACATTTAATGCCCTAGAATATTTTTAAAAAATCAGAATTAGTGATTCTAATACATTAAATATTGAAGGTAAATCTGGAAGCTAGCACCGTAAATAACTTTGGGGTAATTAGTTAGATATTAAAGACTACGTATTTGAACACTTATGTCTTACATGTATGAAATTACAAGAAAATATATTTATTTCTAGAAACACATCAAAATTCTAGAATAAGCTTACAGATCTTTCCAGATTTAATATCTACATGTAAAAACAAAGTTTTTTTTTGTTTTTATAAAACCATTTTTTTTATGTGTAGTTATAAATTTGTTCAGTGCCACCCACTGAATAAATAACAAACTCATCTTAAGCAATTAATTGCTAATTAAAATTAGAATGTATCTTACTTTCAACTCCTCCACATATATGACAGCCAGTGTCCAGGTTTGAACTTTCCCTCCAAACTCAATGGTGGTTTTAGGTTCTGCAACATGAGAGCAAGAGTACACATGATTTGTGTATTAAAGGACAGGTTCATATTTGATTTGTTTGCGCTAATGACATAATGTTTATGAAATACCTTTCATATTGCACATGGCGATATGATGTGTAGAATGAAAGTTTATCACACGAGAAACAGTTCAGTATGTGACGTAGGTATCAAAATGTAGTACATGTATCATTTTCCACACAGCAAAACTACCATTCATGTGATCTTAAAAAGTAATAGGATCAGCTTGATTCTGTTTATACATGTATAATGGGAAATCATGGCCTCAAACTTTAACAAGCACATTTTTTTTTATCGCCATTGAACTAATTTACATGTCCCGTATACAGTATCGCTGAATTTTTATCCAAGGTAAGCTTAGTCTGCAAAATCATATATCTTGATGTGATCATGTCATCTAACAAGGCCCAAAGAATTCATCATTGCCAATGCCTGAGACAAGTTCAGATCATAAAACTATTACATATTTGTATATTTGTATTTGTATATATTGCGCACAGAGAGGCCTCATTTGAAACAAAGAAATTAGATCTCTGGACAGCTAGGTGATTTTAGACTTCCTCACTAGAATTATTAGATATGGTAATTAAAAACATTCATCTTTTGCTACTTCACCTTAATAAGCCGATTCCATCGCCTCGGCATCACAAGTCACTGTAAATTTAAATGAAATAATTTAATTTCTTCACAGATTAATATGTGAAAGAATTTTCATAAAACCCTGAATAAAATCAAACTATTGAAATTTGTGTGTGGGAGGGGAGGGGCGGGGGGCAGAGGAGGTGGCGGGAGTAATGGGAGCAGCTAATTATTGATATAATTTTAATTTACTGAATATATGTATAGGCCCTAAATAGGCAGTAAAAAATATATGAATATGAAAGAATTATCACAAAACCCTGAAATAAAATCAAATTATTGAAATTCGTGTGTTGGGGGGGGGGGGGAGGGCGGAGGAGGGGGCGCGAGTAATGGGAGCTAATTATTGATATACTTTTAATTTACTGAATATATATAGGCCCTAAATAGGCAGTAAAAAATATATGAATATGAATAATATCATATATAAACGGTTGCAATCCGATTTTGGGTGGAATATTTGAACAGAATGACGACTGACAATGTGTATATCAACACGTGCGAGACTGTAACCTGTAAAACACACCAATTCAGTCACCGCACCCTTTGCCTTTAAATTGGTGCTCAACTTGAACTACTGAATGCAACAACAAATGGAAGGTCTCAAAACAAGCAGGGATATGTACTTTATAAACACCCAAGTTGAGCTAATTCTGAGTCGTCGGATAATCTGTTTTTGAAAACATTATTTACCGACTATTTTACAGCACATCGTGCCAAACTTGCTTCACAATGGCGCCAAGATGGGACACACTCATCGCACGAAGTTGTCAATATTTTTACAAATACATCAGCCCTTGTCCTATTTTGTATGAGTTAACCAGTCATTGGTACCCATACTCTATAAATATGTTCATGTTCAAGCAGAAACCACAAATTAAAATAGTAAAAACTGACATAAATGACACCAACCTGCTGTTGCAATGTTGACAACTTCTGCGTCTTCGCAAGTCACGTGATTCGGCTCAAGGGGTCAAGGTCGCGTCAACAAAATGCCGGCCAAGGCCTAACCCTATATGCAGCGAAGGATGACGTAGCGTAATGTGGGTTAGGTATCCAGACTACCGTCGTCCCAGGGATTCGTCGGAGCGGCCAATTTTCCAGCGGAGAGCGACCCCTGGTGGCGAGGTTGGATAACTTAAATATTGTTATTAGTACAATTTTGCAAACTATATTTGCCCCCAAAACGTATAAAAGTTATGTCACATAAGACAAGATGTACATAAGCAACAATTTAGATAAAATTAAAAGCTTTGCAGTTCACCTTTAACAGCATTTATTAATAATATAATAAATACCAGAAAAAAAGTGGAACTAACATTTGTCGATTCTTATTTCTTAACTGCGGATGTTATCAGCGACTTCTTTTCAACTGAAGCGCAAACTGATCTTCCATGAAGAATGTATGGTAATAGGGAAGGATGTATGCTCATAGCGAATTATTTATTCTTCTGGGGAATGATATATGGTCTTATGGAAGGATATATGACCATAAGGAAAAAGGATATATGATAAAAGGTAAACATTTATGACAATTGGGAAGGATATATGTCATAGATAAGTGTAATCCAGGTGCCCCTGATTTTTCCTGATTAGTTGTGTTCTAGTGTTTTACAACAGGCTTGCTCATCGTGGAAATATATTTGATTCTGTGCATTAATTTCTGTGACATTCCGTAATATGAACTGTTGTACCTACTCAGGAAGTTGGCCTTGTGCATGCATCACATTGCCAGACTTTCACAACACGCAATGAACACGTTTCTGGGTCAGGTTGTGACAGTCGGTTGACCTGAACTTGTGACTTTATTCTTATTTGGACATTAAAATTATAGTTACTTACCAGTGATATGTGTACCCCTGCAGCATTATTTCATCATGCCAGCGTATAAAACATTATGAACCCGGAGAACTTGACAATTTTGGATTTACTGACAGCCTGTCTCTACCGCTTATAGATCCCGCCATCTTCGTGTATTGGTCATGTGACCAAATGTTTACATTGATATTTTTGACAATTACTTATTAATTGAAGAACTTCTGGTGTTTGCTGTTAATTACTATTAGGTAATTGATGTTAATTAGATTTTTCAAACTATTGTGATAGCAGTTTGGATGTATTTTTAGTCGCACTCTATTTTCGTGCGTATGTTCCCGGGTTGTTCACAGCTTTTCTCCCGAAGATTTAGGTGAGTGACGTCAGTCAGCGGGAAATACAAATACAATCCTGCTTATCTATTGTCTGAACGTGATGATTGACTGCATTAATATTTAGTATAACTATTCTGGCTTTATGGAAAATATGTCAAATAAATCGTAAATTTCTGTTTTATAGTTATTTCTTGAGAAATAGATGCCTCCCCCCTTTTGGCCGCTTTACTTGTGAAAAATATTCAAGTGCATAGGCGATATAACATGCCAACACCATGCCAGCATTTCACCAGCAGGCTGCCGGTGAAACGTTTTTCGTCAGAATTACTTTATAAAATTATTCTATGTGATTTTATTGACCTTTTCTAAATCTTGAACAACTCGGCGTCCGAAATATTATTAAAGTGTTATTAAATTCTGTATAATTACCTTGAAATTACTGATTGTTGTTTCGCAAATAGTTCTGTCGCCAGCAACCTGGCCAGCATGCTGGCGAGGCGGCTGGTAAAACTAAGCATTTTCATTGGTTGGATCGGGTCATGTGACCCCCAATCGGAGGTAATAAATAGAGGCGCAGACTGACAATATGGCAGATAGTGATGTAGCAGGGCTGAGTGCACATCGTAGTGCCACCACATATTTGGCATACTGAGGTATACGAATTGCATTGGAAGCATTATAGGGATATTGCAGTTATATTAAATTAATATAGCTGCAATTAATAAATAGTTCTATTCCTATAATACTCCATATGATTTTTGGAAATAAAACAAAAACCAGCATTTGGCAGTGGAAATTACTACAGCTATCTCCCACCATTCTAAGGTCACGCCACGTCTGATGTAGGGTTAAATGAAATTATAATACAGCTTACCAGCCATTGATGTGATTATATTCGCCATGTACATATGTTATTCTGGAGTGAGCCGGTGCTGATACTTGTCTACTTGTCAAGCCAATTAGTAGTGGAAAATTGACGGTTTATCACCACCCGGATTATTTTAAATTATACTGTGTCATAATAATACACAGTTATTTCACTGGGATATTATTGGTGTGACGACGTGTTATTGGATTTAACTACGAGTGAGCCAACACGTGTAATTTACCAGACTCCACAGGATCTACTGAGAAGCGAAATGTGAATACCCTGAGCATACAATCCAGTTTATTCGATCATACAGGCCAATGTGAATTTATGCAGAGTGCAGCGCTACATGGTACAGCCAGTGTATTCGTGATATTGGTCACGATTTGAGTGGAGTGGATCTGTCAATTATATTCCGGTCATTTATATACATATTTTTCTGTGATTTTAATGTTACCAACTAACTTGATCATTCGTTCGATGGAGAATAAATGAAATCAACTTTGAGCTGTTGTGTTTCAATTACCCTACCTAGTGTATAAATTGGTGTCAGAAGTGGGATGCTAAATTCTACTTAGCATCCAGTGATACGAACGACCTTGACCTTAGATTGTTGGAAAATATTGTGCGCCAATTAACAGCATGGCAGACAGCCCTGATAGAGAAGTCGAGATTAGATACAAAGGACGGGGAAATATTGGGCAAGGAGAAGGAGACATCCCCACAGATAACTGTGAGAATGATAGTGATGATGATTTTAGTGATGTGCCTGAGGATCCAATGAGGCAGGCTAAGGGAGATCACCCAGATGATGAGCATCCAAAGGCACGACAGCCACATCCTGACAGACGAGAATATTCTTCCAGAATGAAAATCAAACCAGAATCCTATGATGGTAACACAGATTGGGAAGAGTATTACTCTCACTTTCTCGACTGTGCGGAACTGGGGAAGTGGAGTGACAAAAGAAAAGGCCTTGACACTTTCAGCTTGTTTGAGGGGGCCTGCCAGGACCTTCTATATAGGTTTGCAGACAGGGGAAAGGCGATCATTCGAGGTATTATCTTGGAAGCTGGAGAGGCGTTTTGGTAGCAGTAGGCATCAAAGCCGATGGCTCTCCAAGCTGGAAGCCAGGCAACGTCAGCCCAATGAATCCATTGCAGAACTGGGAGATGATCTGAGGCAAATGGCCCAGAAGGCCCATCCACAACTACTTCTCGAGGCACAGGAAGCAATTGCTCTCAATCAGCTTTATAAGTGCATCTCTGTAGAGATGAAATGTCGCTGCTTTGATAAGGAGTGCATGACTGTGGGTGAAGCTGTTGATGTCATCGAGGCCCTTATTGGTGATAAGGACAAAAAGAAGCCTGTGGTGAGAGCAGCTAGACCGATATCAACTGATGATGCTAATGGAGCAACGTTGGGTGAATCACCAGTCTATCAACAGTTGGTAGATCGACTGGAGAGGCTAGAGGGGAACAGGAGGCCCTACCAAGGGAGGTTTAATAAACCGTCTAGGAGGGGTACCTGTTTCATATGTGATCGAGAGGGCCACTTCTTTAAATCATGCCCCATCTACAGGCGATGTAATGATGATCGTCAGAGGGGTGAGTCTGTTCCCAATCAACAGGGAAACGGACGCCCGTCAACTCTTTAGACGGTGGGTTGGCGGAAGGAGACAGGTTTGTTAGTAATCCGTCTGAGTCAAGTCCAGTTTTAGTACAGGGAGAAGAAGCAAACCAAAGGGGTACAATTCGCACTGGTCAAATAGGAACTGAGTCACTTAAATGGGATAATGGATTCTTTGTTTCTGGGGTTATGCATGGATCCCAGAAGCATATCGAATTCCTAGTGGATACCGGTTCAACTATGACTCTTCTTTCAAAAGAAGCATATGATGAGATAGAACCCAACTTGAGGCCAGAGCTGACACAATGGGATAACAGTATCCTTGGGAGTTAATGGTGAAACATTACTGGTCTATGGGGGTGCTGATTTTGACACTCATTTTGGTGATGGTAACACTTATCTGCAACACATGGTAGTCTGTGATATCACAACACCAGGTATTCTAGGGCAAGATTTCCTGCTACGTCATGTTCTAGAGATCAACTATAAGCGGATGAAACTGAGGACATCAAGTGGAGACATACACTGCTGGGTTGGTGGTGAAGCTGTGATGGCATGTGCCGTTCAGGCTAGGATGACAACACGGCTTCCACCAAACACTGTATGTTGGGTGGACGTGGACATTCCTAAGAGTGAGCACCTTGCACCTTCTGGGGTTATAGAACCATCATACAGCCTCTTTTCGGAACAAAACATCAGACTGATACCTGGTATCATAAATACAAGGTTAAGTGGACAAAGTTTGAAGGTCATGAATTGCAGCAATGTTGAAGTAACCTTTTATCCTACGACCAGGCTGGGAACATGTCAATCCTACTATGATGCTGAAGTTCCAGACATGCAAAGATGTGCCACATGTCATGTGAATAGTGACAGTCAGCCAGCCTCTAAACAACTGCCAGATCATCTTAGAGATCTGTGGGAGAGAAATACAACCCTCCTCAGTGAAGATGAGAAAGAAACGTTTGCTGCTGTCCTAGTCAAGTTTCAGTCGGTCTTTGCAAAGCCCTCGGCTGACCTTGGGAGATCTAAGGGAGTTGAACACAAGATAAATACTGGTACGGCAGTTCCTATTCGACAACCGCCCAGGAGACTACCTTTTGGGAAGCGGGAGATAGAGCGTGACGAGTTACAGAAGATGAGCGACAGGGGTGTTATTGAGCCATCTTGCAGTCCTTGGGCCTCTCCTATCGTCCTATGTACTAAGAAGGATGGTAGTATACGATTCTGTTTAGATTACAGAAAACTGAATTCCGTCACAGTTAAAGATTCATATCCGCTTCCACGAGTGGACGAATGTCTTGATGCGTTGGTTGGTGCAAAATGGTTCAGTTGCATGGATCTGAACTCTGGATTTTGGCAGATCCCCATGGCAAAGGAAGACCGAGAGAAAACGGCTTTTGCTACTAGCCAAGGCTTGTATCAGTTCACTGTGATGCCTTTTGGCTTAGTTAATGCCCCTTCAACATTTGAACGGTTGATGGAGGACGTCTTACGAGGTGTACAATGGCAGGATTGTCTGGTCTATATGGATGACATAATCGTGGGCGGTGAAATCATTCAGGAATCTATACGACGGCTTGAACGTGTATTTGAACGTCTGATGGAAGCAAACTTGAAGTTAAAGCCTGCGAAATGCATCTTCTTCCAGCAAAGTGTCAAGTTCCTGGGGCATGTGGTATCTTCAGATGGCATCCAGACTGATCCCGATAAGATCTCTTCTATTCAAACCTGGCCGGAACCAACCAGTGCCAAGGAAGTCAGAAGCTTCGTAGGTTTGGCCTCTTATTACCGCAAGTTCGTGAAGGGGTTTGCCACTATTGCCAGGCCTCTCCATAAGCTGGCAGAGAAGGGTGTTAAGTTCAAGTGGACTCCGGAGTGTGATAAGTCATTCCAGGAATTAAAGGCCATGTTGACATCAACTCCGATCTTGGCATACCCTACACAAGGTGCTCTATTTATCCTCGACACTGACGCCAGTGACCAGGCTGTGGGAGCGGTACTTTCCCAGGAACAAAACGGGTCCGAGCGAGTCATTGCCTACATGAGCAAATCACTCAATAAGCATGAAAAGGTGTACTGTGTAACTCGTAAGGAGCTGCTAGCCGTTGTTACTGCTCTGAAGCACTTCCATTCTTATCTATACGGCCAAGAAATCATCCTACGAACAGACAATTCTGCTGTCAGCTGGATGAGAACCCTGAAACAACCATCAGGATAGACAGCCAGATGGCTACAAGAACTCGGAACGTACAACCTGCAAGTAGTCCACAGAGCTGGCCGTAGCCATGGCAACGCTGGCGCCCTGTCCAGACGTCCCTGCAAAGCTTGCGCTCACCAACAGGAAATTAACAACACACTAAATGACCAGGAACCTTGTTCTAATGATCAACCTGCCCACAATTCAGAACATGTGCTGTTAGAAGATTGTCACACATCTGCAGATCCTGGGGCAGTGAGGGTTTCAACTCGAAGTAAACCATCCGAAATCTCTGGGCGAATGAAAGACCATCAACTGTTGCTTGACGGGTGGAGCCCTTCAGAAATTAGGCACAAACAGATGGAAGACAAGGATGTAGGGCCAATCTTGCTTGCTTTAGAGGAAAAGGTCAGTCGGCCTAAATGGTCCGAGATATCACATTTGTCTTCCCACTATAAGACCTTGTGGCGTCACTGGGACCGTCTGGAGATATTAGATGGCATGCTCTACAGGAAATGGGTTGGCGACCGAGATAAAATAACGTACCAACTCATAGTTCCAGCAGTCCAACGTAATGACATCCTGATGTATCATCATGACATCCCAACCTCTGGGCATCTTGGCTCTGAGAAGATGTTGGAGAAAGTTAAGCAGTCATTCTACTGGCCGTGTGTCAGAGATGATGTGGAGAAGTACTGTACCACCTGTGACAAGTGTACAGCCAGGAAAACGCCAAAACCTGTTCGGGCTCCACTTGGGCAGTACATCAGTGGAGAGCCATTTGAGAGGGTGGCCATAGATGTACTTGGTCCTCTACCACTTACAAATGGGGGAAATAAGTACATTTTTGTGATGACAGATTGTTTCACGAAGTGGGTCGAAGCCATTCCTCTCCCAGACCAAGAGGCCAAGACTGTCGCCAGGGCTATGGTGAATGAATATATTTGCCGCTTTGGAGTTCCATTACAGGTTCATTCTGACTTGGGAACTAACTTTGAGTCGCAACTCTTCCAGGAGGTTTGCAACCTGCTGCAGATTGACAAGACAAGGACAACAGGTTATCGCCCCCAAGCCAATGGGAATGCTGAACGGTTCAACAGGACAGTCGCGGAAATGCTTACCATGTACTGCGAGAAGCAGCAACGGCGATGGGATGAATTTCTTCCGCAGGTACTTCTAGCATACCGATCTTCCAAGCATACCAGTACGGGTAAGTCGCCAAATATGTTGATGTTTGGTGAGGTCACTTTGCCAGTGCAAGCCATCATAGGCAGGCCAGATTCTGAAGATGTACCTCGAAATGTGGATCAGTATCTCTTTGATCTTCAAGACAACCTACAGTTGGCCCACGAAGTTGCACGTAAAACTCTGAAGGCCAAAGCTGAATATAGGAAGAAGTACTATGATGCTCACTCGAAGAAACGCTCCCTGAAGGTTGGTCAGCCAGTTTGGTTGTATGTACCAGCTCGAAAACCGGGTGTTTGTAACAAACTTACCTGCAAGTGGAAAGGCCCCTATGTTGTTCTACGGCGGATTGATGATGTCAACTACTTGGTGAAGAAGTCTCCAAGACTGGAACCTAGAGTGTGCCACATTGACCGTCTTCTTGCCTACAAAGGAAGGAATCCACCAAAGTGGTATTCCAAGAAAGAGGGAAATTAAAATACTTACCTGTACTCACTTGAAACACTGATGTATCTTCAGCAAAACTGGTCTAAATAAATGTCTGAATGGAAAGTCCCAAAATGTCTTTGAGTTCTGCTTGTTTTATCTGATGGTTCGGTCGATGCCGGACTAGGAATCTAGTGAATGGTCAGAATATTGTAGCCGGGAGTCTTTTCATAGTCCACATCCTGGTAAATGTTCAGGGATGCAGATGCAGAGTCCATAAGAATGGCTGGTGAACGCGCGCACCAGGGCCTGAGACATACAGCCGGCAATGGGACTGATCACCCCAATAGCCCAACTGTAGTAGCGTTGAGACTGGCTGCAAGAGCAACATGTTCGATCTACGGATGACCGAAATGGAAATGTACGAAAAAGAAAATGGCTGACAATATACACACCATTAGCTAAAAATATATTTTGATATACCCTTGAGACTCAGACTGGCGAATCTTTAGAATGGTGGCTGAGATGAAGCTCACTGGATTTTCTTTAATTGATAGGGTAATTCGATTCCATAAACATGGGCAATGTCTGAATGACTGTTGTTGTCTTTGCAGAATGGCTGAGAGACGCCCAAACTTCGCCTGCTGGCTTTGTACATCTAGGTACACTAACAAGAGGGACCTACGGAACCACCTGGTTTCCCCGCCTCACAATCTGTTGGCCACTATATGCCCTTTCTGTGATGACGAGCGGACCTACCGGAGAATGCCAGACCTGAAAGCTCACGTCAATAAGAGTCACTCCGAAGAGGCACGTCGCCTGAGTCAGGGGTTCTGGAATGAACGAACAGGATTCTGGTTAACTTTAACCCCAGACGCACACCGGAAACTTGATGGATGCCCCCAATGGAGCGATTCCAATTCGTACAGAGCACGCCAGTTAGTTCGAACATGGCTGCAGAAGGGAACATCATCACGAACAAAGGAGGAATGGGACGAGGGGTGGAAGAGGAACACCGAGTGGCAGAAGCATCGTTCCCCCCTCATGGAAGACGCCATCGTGCTGGACGATCCCCCACCCATTAAAGTGCCTCGGCTGCAGTACAGCCCAACCAACCCTGCCATCTCCCTGGACGTGGTCAACCTCCAGATGAAGCCAGGGGAAATCGTTGACCTGTCCAGTGGTTCAACAATGTGGTACCAGGCCCAGCTATCCACCTCTGTATGCTACGATCAACGTAGTATGGCCTCACTGACCAGGAAGTTGGCAGCCATTGATCGAACGAAGGTCCAGGAGCATCCGAGCGGTGAGGGAGAGGATATCCCCCGCAGTAATAGTGGAGCATGCAGCCGAGTTTGTGAAGTCTTGGGGGTAGATTTCCGGTTTTTAACATCCTTGAGGCGATGGAGACAACTCAGTGGTAGCTGTGCAGCCTGCATACCGAAGGAATCTTCCCCACAGCCGTCAACATCATCCTTGGTGATGATTTACGAGGCAGTGACACCGACTTATGAGGCGGACCTTCCTACCCCATCAGACACGGCTGCCCTGTCATATGGCGCAACTACCGACATGACTGTGAGTGAAGAACCAAGCCATCAGGAACACTTTCCACTCCCCACTATTCTACCAGTTCCTGCCACCAGTCATCTACCAGCAACACCTCTGGACCTCTCGGCATCAACACCAAAACCATCGGTCAGCCCATCAGGCAGCAGTCCCGTCCCGGCAGTGAGATCTGTTATTGCTGTTCCCTCGCCGCCTCCGCCTCCGCCTCCCCCTCCGCCGAATGCAAACCTGAGGATGATGGCGAGCTATGCAACACGGGCAAAGAAGCTGCTACGCTGGGGATGTATGCCCTTGTTACCACCACCAAGGAGGGAATGGGAGCCAAGCGTTGTGGTTAATGTTACCTTGGGCACACAGGTGAGGCAATGGCCCCCTCCAGCCTGGAAGGATAAAATTCCTGATGAGAAGCTCTTGGCCTGGGAGTTCCTTGCTATGTCTGTGGAAGAGTTTCTGACAGGGTCACCCAACCAGCTCCAACGGCCTGAGCTATTGGACAAATACAACATGCTGGGATTACCGGGAACAGACATCGCCCCTACACCGAAAAAGGATCGCGGTAACCCCACCACAATACTCCAGAAGAGCCGCTTGTACATGTACAAGTCAGTTGTACTGATTGCCCTTGGCAGGCTATTGCCCAGTAACAACCAGGAAAGTCTGCTACAGACCCTCGAGGCCGCATCCCAAATGAGAGATAAATCTACTGATTTCCTGGTTGACGAGATGAATAGAAGAAACGTCCGGCTCCGACTGGAACCCTGAAAGGAAGAAAAATCCTGTATTACAATCTGGACTATAAATATGTTCGTAATTTTTGAACTGTAAATTCAGGAGAATTTGATTATTAAGGTGGGGAGCGTGTAATCCAGGTGCCCCTGATTTTTCCTGATTAGTTGTGTTCTAGTGTTTTACAACAGGCTTGCTCATCGTGGAAATATATTTGATTCTGTGCATTAATTTCTGTGACATTCCGTAATATGAACTGTTGTACCTACTCAGGAAGTTGGCCTTGTGCATGCATCACATTGCCAGACTTTCACAACACGAAATGAACACGTTTCTGGGTCAGGTTGTGACAGTCGGTTGACCTGAACTTGTGACTTTATTCTTATTTGGACATTAAAATTATAGTTACTTACCAGTGATATGTGTACCCCTGCAGCATTATTTCATCATGCCAGCGTATAAAACATTATGAACCCGGAGAACTTGACAATTTTGGATTTACTGACAGCCTGTCTCTACCGCTTATAGATCCCGCCATCTTCGTGTATTGGTCATGTGACCAAATGTTTACATTGATATTTTTGGCAATTACTTATTAATTGAAGAACTTCTGGTGTTTGCTGTTAATTACTATTAGGTAATTGATGTTAATTAGATTTTTCAAACTATTGTGATAGCAGTTTGGATGTATTTTTAGTCGCACTCTATTTTCGTGCGTATGTTCCCGGGTTGTTCACAGCTTTTCTCCCGAAGATTTAGGTGAGTGACGTCAGTCAGCGGGAAATACAATCCTGCTTATCTATTGTCTGAACGTGATGATAGACTGCATTAATATTTAGTATAACTATTCTGGCTTTATGGAAAATATGTCAAATAAATCGTAAATTTCTGTTTTATAGTTATTTCTTGAGAAATAGATGCCTCCCCCCTTTTGGCCGCTTTACTTGTGAAAAATATTCAAGTGCATAGGCGATATAACATGCCAACACCATGCCAGCATTTCACCAGCAGGCTGCCGGTGAAACGTTTTTCGTCAGAATTACTTTATAAAATTATTCTATGTGATTTTATTGACCTTTTCTAAATCTTGAACAACTCGGCGTCCGAAATATTATTAAAGTGTTATTAAATTCTGTATAATTACCTTGAAATCACTGATTGTTGTTTCGCAAATAGTTCTGTCGCCAGCAACCTGGCCAGCATGCTGGCGAGGCGGCTGGTAAAACTAAGCATTTTCATTGGTTGGATCGGGTCATGTGACCCCCAATCGGAGGTAATAAATAGAGGCGCAGACTGACAATATGGCAGATAGTGATGTAGCAGGGCTGAGTGCACATCGTAGTGGCACCACATATTTGGCATACTGAGGTATACGAATTGCATTGGAAGCATTATAGGGATATTGCAGTTATATTAAATTAATATAGCTGCAATTAATAAATAGTTCTATTCCTATAATACTCCATATGATTTTTGGAAATAAAACAAAAACCAGCATTTGGCAGTGGAAATTACTACAGCTATCTCCCACCATTCTAAGGTCACGCCACGTCTGATGTAGGGTTAAATGAAATTATAATACAGCTTACCAGCCATTGATGTGATTATATTCGCCATGTACATATGTTATTCTGGAGTGAGCCGGTGCTGATACTTGTCTACTTGTCAAGCCAATTAGTAGTGGAAAATTGACGGTTTATCACCACCCGGATTATTTTAAATTATACTGTGTCATAATAATACACAGTTATTTCACTGGGATATTATTGGTGTGACGACGTGTTATTGGATTTAACTACGAGTGAGCCAACACGTGTAATTTACCAGACTCCACAGGATCTACTGAGAAGCGAAATGTGAATACCCTGAGCATACAATCCAGTTTATTCGATCATACAGGCCAATGTGAATTTATGCAGAGTGCAGCGCTACATGGTACAGCCAGTGTATTCGTGATATTGGTTACGACTTGAGTGGAGTGGATCTGTCAATTATATTCCGGTCATTTATATACATATTTTTCTGTGATTTTAATGTTACCAACTTACTTGATCATTCGTTCGATGGAGAATAAATGAAATCAACTTTGAGCTGTTGTTGTGTTTCAATTACCCTACCTAGTGTATATAAGTAAGTGAGGCCATAGGAAAGGATTTATGCTCATAGGGAAGGAAGTATGCTCATAGGTAAGGATGTATGCTCGTAGATAAGGATATATGGGATATATGCATAGTAGATGAGGAATACTTACAGGAAATGATGTATGCTCATAGGGAATGCTATATACACATAACCAAGAATGTATAATCACAATGAAGTATACAGGATATATGATAATAAGGAAGAATATGTGGTTATTGGAAGATATTTACTCATAGCCAAAGTGAAGGATATATGCTCATAAGTAAGGATGTAAGCTCATCGACATATTTATGCTGATAGGGAATGATATATGGCCATAGGAAAGGACTATGCTAATAGGAAAGGATATATGGTCATAGGGAAGGATGTATTGATAATGGGGCAGATGCATAGGGAGGAGTGTATGCTATTAGGCATGTTAGGTAAAGAAAGATGCCCATATGCCCAGAACTGACAACATAACTGAGAACAGAAAAATCAGTGATAATTACTATATTTAATATTCCTGTCATGTGTTACACACGATCATACATCAGGTTGATGAGCAAATGAATGTATACAAACACTTTAATACAACGCTTTCAAATTTTCAGGGATATGAAAGCAGTTTCCCTAGATGAATCGATT
>JAVTVY010014880.1:0-64156 GCA_036873755.1 Hanleya hanleyi
GCGATATCCATAGATACTGACAAGAAATGTTTCTTATTTGCAGAATTTGACTTAAAAAAAAAATTAATAAAATTATCAACCTTCGAAAAGGCTTGACCAAACATGTCGGATGAGGTGATATCTCCTAAGGATGAAATAGGTAATCATTTGTATAGAAGGAGCAAATCATGCATTGATATTGGCTTGCTGCATGGAAAAGAGTGTCAAGGTACCGTATTTAGTTTGCAGATGATAACGCACATAAATGCAGAAACTTAATTTATTATTCTAATCCAATATCAAGACTGTCACAGGCCTCAATTTGAATCGTGAAAAATGTCATTATGCCTCTTGAACAGTTCGATAAAGCCTTCAACCCCATTCCATAGTTTCACAGATCAAAGTGATAGACCTGATAATAAATTCATTGAAAATTAACTTTGACGGAAATATAAATTTTCCATTTTGCTCGGCAAAGTAAGCGAGAAGGGAGACTGAAGAGCGTAGATGTTCGCGCTATGACTAAATCCTTGAAATTTGTTTGGATTTCTAAATATTTGAAAGCCTTTTTGATTTGCAAAAATCAACGGCTGAACGGAATGTTTTGAAACTTGGAATTCACGATACTTGTACCAAGACATTGCCAAAGCGATTATTGTGACTTCGTCTGTCAATTCAGTATAGACGGCACGGACCAGTCAACATCGTCGGATTTTGAACGAGGAAAGCGAATATATATATATTGTGTCAAATCTATTAGTCAATTCCTGCAATTGTGGGTTAGAAGTTGAAAATTACTTCCCTCGGCATGAAAACACTTGCAGATGGCGCTTTTTTTCTACAATTACCACTACCTCCGCTGATATGTCTTTCACTGTATTATTGCCACTGCCGCAGGTTTTGACTACAATGTAGTCATTTCTCACTTGTTTAAAACCAATTTGACACTTAGATAGTGAGTTATTCTCTAATACCAGGTTACAAGATTAAATACTTTAGCAAGGCAACTAGTGAGTGTAATACCTCTGTAATTAGATGGATCAAGAGGATTTCCATTCTTATGTATGGGTACAATAAGTCCAACAGCCCAACTTTTCGGTTATGTCCCTGTCTTTAAGATGGAGTTAAACAAATTTAGTGCAATATCAGTGATGTGAGGTATTGCAGTTTTGATCATCTCATTCAAAATACCCAGATTTGTTGTTTGTAAGTTGTTTCACAGCATTACTCAGTTCAGTTTCAGTGACGAGTGCATCAAGATCAGAAGGGGATAGGTTGTTTTAAACTCGCTAAAGATACCTCTATTTCAGCTTTTCCTGTCTCCTTAATGTTATCACAGTTTTGTTGATGAAGCTCAGTAAAGTACTCAGTCTATTTATTCGAATCAATTCCATCATTGAAATCATTACTTGAGTTTTCAGGTTTAAATTTTTACAAAATGTCCCATGCAATAGAGGAATCTTTTTGACAGATTTCATCAAGCTCTTTTAACAGTTTACTTCTATAACTATTTCTAGCGTGATGTTTCCTGTACTCTTTTTGAGAGTCTTTAAAGAAGTTTCATCAAAGGCTAAAACCTGGGATAAAGTCAAGTAACCTGACTCTGATTTTATTATCAGAGTCAAACCGCGTGATTTCCCATGTCTCAAAGAAGCAGATAAACAACCGGTCGGAAACAAACCAGGAAATTATATTCACTCGAAATGTGAAGCTGTCAACAACGAAGCCATGTCATTTTCTTCCACTCAAACGTGGTGATTGGATACGAGTTTTTCAGAAGGCGACTCTATTAAATTTTGCCCGAGGGACCAAGTACATGTAGCCTTGAACAGCTTCTGACATTGTCTCGTGGTTTGTGAGCATCGATTATTGTACACGTGTTGGCCTGCGCTACATTCTATATTTAGTTCCACGGGCAAAATTGAACGGGGTCGCCTTCTGAAAAGACTCGTACGGTACCTACTCAATCACCACGTTTGAGTGGAAGTAAGTGTTTGTAAGTAATAATTTTAGTGGCATTCGAACCCGCAGAGGCCATATCTTACGACAGTGGGAATTAAGGCGAGTGAACGTAATTTTTTGGTCTGTTTCTGACGTTGTTTATCTGCATCTTTGAAACATGGGAAATCACGCGGCATGACTCTGATAATAAAACAGTCAGATTACTTGACTATAGGATAAAGTATATTGCAGGGGAGTTCGGGGCACGTCGCAACGTTTTGTGTTTGAGCCGCTCAAACTAGACTGTATTCATACTGCCTGGCCGATACTTTGGCCTGTATTATGTATGTGCTATTATAGACTACCTAAACTGTCCAAAGATATCAGAAAAATCTGTCATTGAAGAAACTTTTGCAATTGGGTAAACTGAAACAATGGCTAGCTTTTACTCAGAAAGAAATACTAGAATGTCCAGTTTGATCACAGGAGTTTTTGTGTTTTTCACGCACATCAAAATGAAACATGCACCCTTGATTTTTTTTTAAACAGAAAATTCCACATCACAAAGCACAAAAAGAAGTACTTGATTTAAGCCACATTATTCTATTCATCCAGCTCAGGTATGAAATTTTAATGATAGTTTGTCATTAACATACATTTATAGACCAACAATATATGCGGATAAAAAATATATAGAATAATAACATTTACAGGAATAACGATATTTGTGGATAGAATAATAACATTTACAGAAATAACGATATATATATGTGGATAGAATAATAACATTTACAGAAATAACGATATATATGTGGATAGAATAATGGCATTTACAGGAATAACGATATATATATGGGATAACGATATACACATGGACGGAATAATACACTGTAAAAAGCAAAGTTTTCTGCTCTCCAAACATGATTTCTGGTGTACGGAAACACCGATACCAGAGTTTCAAACAGTTGTGTTTTGAAACCCCGCAATGTGTGTTTGAAAACGCGCCGTGTTGTTCGAAACACTATATTTGAGGCGCAGAAACACCGATACAAAGGTTTAAAACACTGGTGTTTTGAACCCCATAACGATCTATCAAAAATGATATACCGGTACTGTAATGCTCAAACTATCGCAAGAAATTAGCACAACCGGATAATCTTAAAACGAAGTGATACCGGTAATTAATTGTTTAATTTACGGTAGTTATTTTCTTGAAATTCCCAATCTAGGCTCTGGGAAGTCAGGTTTTTCGAAATACCACTTACGGTATTTCGAGATAAGGGACATAAATCTGTGGCATTATTCAATGTGCCCCTAAAAGGGATGTCAGGGCCCTATTTGTCCCGTGTATAGGATGAGGAGGGTGTGCTAAATTACCCGATGCACAACATTTTAGAGAATCCCCACTATCATCCGAAGATCAGTGAGATACGTGTCTTCAGTGGTTTATTTAATGGAAGACTTATTTGAAGTTTTCAATAAAAGTACCTACACTAAGTAAGGATTACATTACCCTGTTATAGATACTTAGCATCCATGTTTGTCATAACATCCAGAAAGTGATTTTTTTTGAAAATCTATAATTCTTTCTGATACCGGTACATGCTGTTATGCTTGTTCGCCTTGACATGTGTGCAAGAAAGTACCACTATGACATTTTGAATTACCTTATTTTTTTGTATCTCAAACTACCAAAAGTGCATGCTATCCTGCTGCAACGACATTTGGGGTTTTGAAACTCAATACCAAATAGTGTTTTGAAACACAAATGCAGTTTTTCCAGAAACGAAAATTACGTTTCTGAAAAACCAAGTGAGCGGGGGTCGGAACATCACTTCTGTTTGCAGCTGGGTTTCACCCACTTTTGGGGTTTTGAAAAACTTCCCTTTCACAGTGTAACATTTACAGGGATAACGGTATATGTGGATAGAATGATAACATTTACAGATATAACGGTATATGTGGATAGAATGATAACATTTACAGGGATAACGGTATATGTGGATAGAATAACAATGACAGGAATAACGATATATGTGAATAGAATAACATTTACAGGAATAAGTGTTATATTTGTACACTCTCAGAGAGTGTTGAAAAAGTTTCATATCCACCATCGTAGTGTTGTATCAGGAGCAATTTTACACTTTATATGTGTTGAACTCAACATTGGAAAGTGTTGTATTGCTTCTGATACAACACTATACTGTTGGATATAACGCTTTTTTCAACACTCATTGAGGGTGTACTTTATGTTGTCACTCCTGACATTTATAATGTTAAATACGACACTTTCATTGTAAGGGTGTATCTTACATCCTTTCACATGAATAGCAGAAGCGCGTTGCTATGACATTCCGAGATTGCAATAAAATCCACTCTATAGCTCAATAAATCGCAAAAATAAAATATGATAGAGGATTATTTTGACGTTAGACAGTTCGGGTCTGCATAGCTCAGCGTAACGTACTTCCTGGCCTTTGAAGTCAAATTCAGTTTATTTCCATACACAATTTACAGGCAGTGAAATACAGAATAAAACAAACATGTAATTAAACACCGATACCAGAGTTTCAAACACTTGTGTTTTGAAACCCCGCAATGTGTGTTTGAAAACGCGCCGTGTTGTTCGAAACACTATATTTGAGGCGCAGAAACATCGATACAATGGTTTAAAACACTGGTGTTTTGAACCCCATAACGAGGACTTGGACGTTCATTCACCGATTCCGAAGTTTGATCTATCAAAAATGATATACCGGTACTGTAATGCTCAAACTGGCCTTTGAAGTCAAATTCAGTTTATTTCCATACACAATTTACAGGCAGTGAAATACAGAATAAAACAAACATGTAATTAAACGTCAATAAAACTTATCCCCTAAGATCGCGTACCTGTTGGATACGGATATGTGGGGTGACCTCATTAAAAATACACTGTAAATACGAGAACATATAGTGGTACAAATGTGACGTCGTGACGCCAGGTCTCATACTGGTCCTATTTTCCCTATTTTCACCGATTTTTTTGTTCTTCCGTATTTTTCCCTATATTTTCTCAAATTTGACCGATTTTGCCCTATTATTTCTATATCTTCAGGATTATTCGTGCTTTTTCGCGCAGCTCTGACGTTGTATTTATTGTGATACATATACTCGAATAGTTGGCGTATTTAAATCCTCAAAATAACAAGGCGACATAGTCAGAAGTGTCCAAACTAAATTGTACTGTGTTTCTTCTTTACTACCTTATGCCAGTGATGAGTTTCGGATAAAAACACTGGTCATATGAGATTGTAATTAACAAGTAATTATCTCTGTTTGTGACTGAAATGCCCTGTTTTCTAGATTTTGTCCTACATTTTGGTCATTATATCTCTATATTTGCTCTATATTTTGGAAATTAGGCCTGTGTCCCTATATTTTGGCTATGGGTCAGTGGTAGCCCTGTCGTGACGCCATCTACCAGCAAGGTGGTGAGTCTGGATAAGAGAAGAGTCCGTGAAGATAAGCAACAAGTTTTTCTCGTCGTGGGGCCAGTGTTGCCAATAACGACGGAAGCCCACCTGGCTAGTAAATCGGGAAACTACAAGATTTCGGTTTTTGCTTTCACTTTCAGGAAATACCGGAAGTTAATATTATAAGCGGCATGGAAGATGCGCACGCATAAACAAATTCGCTATCTATACACGACGAAGTTTCTTTGTTTGCTTGTCAAGGAAAAGCTAGCACGACCAGCTTTTGGACAGCTGGGAATTGACGAGGAAAAGTTGTCAGTTCTTCCTTTCTACACGATTACTTTTCCTTATGGAAAAAATGTCCGTGTCAAAACCCTGGTGATTGTCATATTATCTCGATGACTTTGGACATTGGCCAAAGTATCAAATTATCTGTCACGGGAGGGTGTGTGTTGATGGAGTGATTCTTAAATGTATTCATGGTTGTCCACCAGCAACACAATCTATTATTTACCGAACCATTTTCATTTCTGCTTTAGGATCATCGACATTTACGTGACTAAAACAAAGGAACATCACAGATCCAGTACAGCGTAAAGCGAGCAGATAGAAGCTAGACGATGGGAACAGAGACAATGGAAACAGAGATGATGGAAACAGAGATGATGAGAACAGAGATGATGGAAACAGAGATGACGAGAACAGAGATGATGGGAACAGAGATGGGAAGAATATGGCCAGTATGGGATCCAGATACGTATCTAAATGCAAAGTCTGAATTCATAGTGGAATGCCCGGATGATATGCCAGTGCTTCGTCCTTACCGTATACAACATGAGTATACGGACCATGAAGTCGAGGTGACGGAAGTTTCTGCTCAAGACGAGATGTTTCAAACGCATTTGGAGAACGAGGATGGTGAAGCGATGGAGGAAGAACTACAAAGAATTGACTGGGACTGTACAGTGCTCATCAAACCCACTAGACCAGCAGATGAACGGATAAACGTACCTGCAGCGGACCAATTACCGAACGAGGGAAACAGACAAGCTAAGTGTGACAGAATCAATTTAGCTGGTCAACTTGTGTCCAGAACAAGGAAGTACAAAGTAAGTACAATGCAATTACGGTACCCCGGTAGTTATTTCCATTGGAATCTCGTAGGATGCATTCAATAATTGATTATCACCGGCCGTCTATCCCTACCCACGTCCCTTCCCCGTCCTAAATACTGTTCCCTTCTCGCCGAGCCCGATTACTGTTCTGATCTTGGTGCTTGGCCGCGTTTTTGAGCAAACTAATTTGTATCATATACAATTTGAACGAAGAAATAGGCTAGAAAGTTTTCGATATAGATGAAATGATATGATATGACATTTATTACGATCAATGTAATGGATACAATGACCAAGGGGAATATCTTCCCAGCATGCTATTAAAACAATGCAAGTACACAAGAGTAAAATTATAATTGATATCAACTTCATTTTAGCAGGAAACCGTCCATCACCATGAGACGCAATCCCAACCATCCGGGCGTGATGCAAATAAGCCAAAATCCATATTACACAAAGCCCTGATAGCTTTCAAGAGAAAGTTGTTAGCACAGAGTTACGGCGATATTGCTGCTCGAGATGTTGACAGTAAATCCACACTAGAGCTTTGGCAATTCTCGTCGAGTCTAACAAAAAGAGACACATGCGGTGAAATGACAGCTGGAAATTTGGATGATTCAAGAATTCCGTCAAGTGAGGCAATGCGGAACAGTAAAGACTCGACAGCTAGTGATTTGGGTGTAAAACAAAAGGACCGGGAGATCGCACTAATTGTGGCTAAGAGATTTGAATTCGAAGGCGACAGGAGAGATGGGGAACAGGATATAAAACAGAATCAGATGGACATCGCACCAATTGTGGTCAAAAGAAACGAATTCGAAGGCGACAGAACAGTTGGAGAAGTGAATACAGAAGAGAATCAGGAGGAGATCTCACCAATTGTGGCTAAGAGATTTGAATTCGAAGGCGACAGGACAGTTGGGGAACAGGATATAAAACAGAATCAGGAGGACATCGCACCAATTGTGGCCAAAAGAAACTTATTCGATTGCGACATGACAGTTGAGGAAGTGGATATAGAACAGAATCGGGAGAGAATCGCACCATGTGTTTTAATGGGAAACGACGTCGACATGAAAGCCGGGAAATTGGATCTGAAACAGAAGGGGATCGCACTAATACCAACAATAATGAACGATTGGAAGATGAGAGCTGAGGAACTGGATATGAAACTGAAGGATAGGGAAACGTTGTCAAATATGGCACCCAAAACCACGACTGTTCATAGACTGGAGGATCACAACATTCCGTTCACTTTGTCATTTCCGTCAGATTATCTGGAAAATAACAAGGATTCTAATTGCATTCAAACACCGTCTAAGTCTAAACCATACAAGTGTTCTTTGTGTGAATATAGATCTGCAGAAAGAAGCAATGTCGCCAGACATATGAGAACGCACACGGGTGAAAAACCACACAAATGTTCTTTGTGTGGGTATAGATGTGTTCGAAAAGATTCTCTTCTACAACATTTGAGAAAACATGGGGAAAAGAAAGAGAAGTATTCATTCTTTGAACTGGATCTAAAACATAAGGACGGAGAAACGTTGTCAGTTGTAGCACCCAGAATCACGACTGTTCGCAGGCCGAAGTATAAAAAATTTCGTCCACTTTGTCATTTCCGCGAGATTATCTAGAAAATAAAAAGACGTCTAAATCCATTCAAAATAACACAACATCGGATGAGGGTAAACCATACTACTGTTCTACGTGTGATTATAGATCTACAGAAAGAAGCAATGTCGTCAGACATATGAGAACGCACACGGGTGAAAAACCACACAAATGCTCTTTGTGTGGGTATAGATGTGTTCGAAAAGATTCTCTACTTCAACACATGAAAAAACATGGGAAAAAGCAGGAGAAGTATTCATTCTGTGAACTGGATATAACACAGAAGGACGGAGAAACGTCGTCAGCTGGGGCAACCAGAACCACAAATGTTCAAAGAATGAAGGCTCACAAAAGTCCGTCCACTTTGTCATTTCCGCGAATTTATTCAGAAAATAAAAAGAATTCTAAAATCATTCAACATAAGAGAACACCGACCAAAAATATACCACACAAGTGTTCTTTGTGTGATTATAGATGTACAGAAAGAAGCAAAGTCGCTAGACATATGAGAACGCACACGGGCGAAAAACCATTTGAATGTTCTTTGTGTGAGTATAGATGTATTCAAAAAGGGTCTCTTCTGCAACATATGAGAAAACATGGAGGAAAGCGAGAGAAATGTTCGTTCTGTGAATATACGACAATATACAAGTATTACCTTGCCAGACATATGAGAAATCACACGCACGAAAAATCACACAAATGCCCTTTGTGTGAGTATAAATGTCACGAAAAAAGTTATCTTGTAATGCATATGAGAACACATACAGGAGAGAAGCCATACAAGTGCTCAATGTGCGATTACATGAGTGCCCGGCAGAGTGATTTAAGAAAGCACATGAATAAAACTCACTCGAAGCAGAAGACTCATCGGACCCTAACATAAATTTGTTCGCCGTGATTATGCGATGTACCAACCAGCAATCTATGCTAGAACAATTGATTGGGTTTTTGTATCAAAGCAGAAACGCTGGCCTTCCCAATATCCTTCTGCTTGTGAGTGGATAAAACAGATGGAATGGATCTGTCGCGTATAAAAATTTAGGTCGAGATTAAAGGTCAGTGTGACCTAAAATCAGAAATCCATTGAAAACTACTATTTTTTGTAAGTGGGGAGACGATGTGTCCCGTTCAAAAGCAGAGGACAAGGTCGAGGTGGCCTGAGCATCAGAAAATCATTGAGTCGTTTATGTCCGGTCTTTACCTGTGACAGTTTTCTATCTACAGTTGCAGTTTTTTGTGAGTTGATACACCATGTGGAGTGGATGTGTCGCGTATAAACAGTGAGATCGACTTCTGAGTTCAAAAAAACCAGGAGTTCGTTGAAAACTGCTATCTTTTGTGAGTGGATTCTTTATGTGAAAAGATGTAATATCCGTACACAATTTGATATCTTAGGAAGTCGTTACAAATCAAAGTTTATTTGTCAGTAGATGTGTTAGGGCGATATGATGTGTTATGAACAAAATTGAGATCAAGGTCAAATGTCAAGGTCACCGGCACCGAAAATCAGGAATTGTAACTTGTGTTTTAGTCGATATACTATGAGTCGATATATCACAATTGATATGACCAAAATTGACATCATATAATTGTGCTGGCATATATTAAAGCCAAGTTTGGCCCCTGTTACAGATTTCCTGCTTAGCTTCCCATAATGTTCCTGGCTGATGAAAGGTACATGTAATACAACGATAAATATACGACTTGTTCCAGTTCGTTATCATTAAATACCGGTACTATGTTACATGAAATAATTACACCTGTGTTTTCGAATCCAACGACTTTTGTTTTATTATTGTTGTTTTGCAAATTACAGTGTTCACAGTAATCTCCAAGCTGATCCAAGCTTGGAAGCCCACTTCAGTTGTTGCTGATAAATATAATAAATCACCAGCATACAAAAATGAGTAGGATTTAATGTAGACGTTTTCAACAATATTTTAGTCAGATCACGACGGTGCCTACGGCATGTGCCAGGACACGAGATTGCCCAAATTTCTATTATCCTGGACGCTGATTAACCCAGCCAGTACGGCATGCGGTCACCCATCCAAGTACTGCCCTTGCGCAACGTTGCTTAACCTTGCTGATGTGAGAAGAACCGGTGTGTCAACGTGACACGGCTTACTCCAACACGCAAGAGAATGCTAAGTCGATTAGATTTCATACGAACAGGTACACAAGTAACATCTAAAATGTCAGGCAGATCATGTAAAAACAACTTGAAGAGATTTGGGCTTAAATTACAACCCTGCTTAACTCCAGCTTAGATACAAATTATAGGATTATTACATCACCCGCCCTAACACATATAAGTACAACCAGGACATGTCGTCAATGACCTAGAAAAAAAAACGCCAATTCCTAATTTTATACATCAGAATAACAGGCCGCCATGCCAAACACTATCAAAAGATTTCGAGAAATGCAGGGAGTATGTGTACTTTGGTTATATTGACCAGGCATTGTTCCAATAAAACTATGATCTATAGTTCACTTTCCGGATGTGAAACCGATCTGTTCGCTTGGTATGATAGCGTTATCGCATATATCGAGCTTATTAATATAATACTACTGAAAAGTATACCAATATATAATAGTTATACAACGGAAGGTATTAGACAAACATATACTACTGTGCCTTTCTTATGGTCAAGTGGAGTTATATATATTTTAAACCAGGATAGAAGGTAAATGGTGTACGAAAACACTAAGTTAAATAGTTTTAATAAACTGGGTAATTTCACAGTGTCCGACTTTGTGACTTTATAGTTTATCATATTGGGGTCATTTTGGTCTATTTGCATAACCCATGTGCAGAGGATCATGGCTAAATTCAAGATGGCGGTCATGTGGGGTTCCAGAAAAGTGACGTTTACGTTTTTTTTCTTCAAAATGTTTTGCATTTCCGCCATGAAAATTGGGCAAAAGCTATTTTATTTCAAAACACAATATTTTTTACTAATTTATCATCCATTTCTTGCGAAGAAATTGAATAAATAAAAAAATCGAAAAATCTTACCGCAAAATCGACCAAAAAATGCCGTTTTTGAAAATGACTTCACTGTGACGTCATCAAAGCGGCCAACTTGGATTATAACTAACGTTATGTAGGCTCATAGGCAGTCGGTCAGGATGGAAAGACAAAAGCCACAATAGTATTCAGCCCCATGTTCCCGTTCGCAATACAACCTGTATTTCCTTTCCGCATTATCGTTACGTAGACTGATTACCTTACTGTATGTCCGCACAGTAGACAGGTCACGACCGGCATCATCGGTTTATATTCTGCCTGGATCTAGACTCATGATAATACTCAGAATTGCAGCATTTATCGGGTCTGAATAAACACACACATGCCCGGAGAATGAACGATCATAGCCCGATGAAAGAATGAACGATCATAGCCCGATGAAAGAATGAACGATCATAGCCCGATGAAAGAATGAACGATCATAGCCCGATGAAAGAATGAACGATCATAGCCCGATGAAAGAATGAACGATCATAGCCCGATGAAAGAATGAACGATCATAGCCCGATGAAAGAATGAACGATCATAGCCCGATGAAAGAATGAACGATCATAGCCCGATGAAAGAATGAACGATCATAGCCCGATGAAAGAATGAACGATCATAGCCCGATGAAAGAATGAACGATCATAGCCCGCTGAAAGAATGAACGATCATAGCCCGATGAAAGAATGAACGATCATAGCCCGATGAAAGAATGAACGATCATAGCCGGCTGAAAGAATGAACGATCATAGCCCGATGAAAGAATGAACGATCATGAAAGAATGAACGATCCCCGAAGAAAGAATGAACGATCATAGCCCGCTGAAAGAATGAACGATCATAGCCCGATGAAAGAATGAACGATGATAGCATAGAATGAACCATAGTCCGATGAAAGAATGAACGATCATAGCCCGATGAAAGAATGAACGATCATAGCCCGAAGAAAGAATGAACGATCATAGCCCGATGAAAGAATGAACGATCATAGCCCGATGAAAGAATGAACGATCATAGCCCGATGAAAGAATGAACGACCATAGCCCGATGAAAGAATGAACGATCATAGCCCGATGAAAGAATGAACGATCATAGCCCGATGAAAGAATGAACGATCATAGCCCGATGAAAGAATGAACGATCATAACCCGATGAAAGAATGAACGATCATAGCCCGATGAAAGAATGAACGATCATAACCCGATGAAAGAATGAACGATCATAGCCCGATGAAAGAATGAACGATCATAGCCCGATGAAAGAATGAACGATCATAGCCCGATGAAAGAATGAACGATCATAGCCCGATGAAAGAATGAACGATCATAGCCCGATGAAAGAATGAACGATCATAGGCCGGTGAAAGAATGAACGATCATAGCCCGATGAAAGAATGAACGATCATAGCCCCATGAAAGAATGAACGATCATAGCCCGATGAAAGAATGAACGATCATAGCCCGATGAAAGAATGAACGATCATAGCCCCATGAAAGAATGAACGATCATAGCCCGATGAAAGAATGAACGATCATAGCCCGATGAAAGAATGAACGATCATAGCCCGATGAAAGAATGAACGATCATAGCCCGATGAAAGAATGAACGATCATAGCCCCATGAAAGAATGAACGATCATAGCCCGATGAAAGAATGAACGATCATAGCCCGATGAAAGAATGAACGATCATAGCCCCATGAAAGAATGAACGATCATAGCCCGATGAAAGAATGAACGATCATAGCCCGATGAAAGAATGAACGATCATAGCCCGATGAAAGAATGAACGATCATAGCCCGATGAAAGAAGGAACGATCATAGCCCGATGAAAGAATGAACGATCATAGCCCGATGAAAGACGACCTGAAGTTTGTGAACCAATCAGGCTGCTGGAATTATCAACCAATAGAATTTGAATTCCAATCCAGTCCGTATATTAACGAGATTCTGTCCGCAGCCTGTCTACCTGTCTATCCCATAATTGAAAAATTACTAAAGGACAAGTTAACTGATAATATGTCTGTCTACTCAAGGGAGTTAATAGCCATAATTATATCACTGTATACCCATTTGCTCAGTTGTGTGCAGCGACTCTTCCAATGCATTAATCTCCAATAAAATCAGAATCTCAAAGTAGACCATGTCTCATTCACGAAATCGATTATCCCGTCACAAAAAAAAATTAGGACCTTGGGTATCGACGGTTCTCTGATATGGATACAAGCCCACCTTGACATGACAGGAAATGAAAGTGCAGATAGAACAGCTTAAGGATGTCCGCTGGTGGTAAATCAAAGTAATTAACTTTTTGAATAATGTGTGCTGTTGCATTCATAATTGTGTAATATGAGGAAAAACAAAGAAAAAAATATAGGTTGGTGTGCATTTTTTAGCTGTGGGCAACATTAAGTGGACTGACCCATGGTTAATTTGATAACTTCATATAAATAGTATTTAACTAACTTTTTCTTATATTCTTACTGTTTGCAGATAATCACAATGTCTATCAAAATTTAGCAAATTGGATGGATGTTGGTGTGCAAAATTCTCGGCTAGAAGGCTTTCAAAGGAAATCCCCATCTCTTAACCTAGGGAAGGGAGATAACCCAGTAGAAAAACAGGCAAAATGGCTGCCAAAGTCAAAAACCATCAGCGAACATCCTTAAGATCTGTTTATAGAGAAAAGTTCATATCAAGATAAGACTAGTAGCAACTGAATTCAATTCAATCATCGTAAAATACATATAAGCAAAATGGTATCAAGTTTGGAATAGGAAAACTACCCGAAAGGTGGCTATACAATGTTAACAACAACAAAAATACAAAACTCTACCGTTCAAAATGAAACAAAGACGTGATGACAAAATCATCACACGGATTAGGCTAGGAAAGATAGGTCTAAACTCACATTTGTTGATGCTATTCTCTAAAAGGCTAAAAATGTGCAGTCGGTGTGGTCTTGTTGAAGAAACAATAGAACATGTTATACTCCAGTGTAGGGAAATTATCACTCATCGCCAAAAACTCATGCACGAAATATAAACACTTAAAACTTAAATTCACTTTGCTTAGCCCAAGGATGATCGTGAAAAACAACTTACATGACATCTTATACTATGACACGATATGATAGCTCCTAAAATAAAGGCCAAATCTGTTGGCGACAGCAAATTGTATGGCAGAAACGGAGATACCCTGATATCGAGAGCTGTTTGCACCATAGCTCTACAAAACATTATGACCATACTAAACTGTTCATATACAACACTCGGCCAAATTGTCACTGATACATTTGAAAATAAAATATGCATGGCAACAACGGAGATACCGGTACACTAATGATGTTCCACTGTCCTACAAACCCCTGCGGTCAATTTAAATAAATGCATAACAACAGTAGCACGACCAAAACGTCAGCGGTGAACAGTATTCGGCATAAAATATAGGAAATGGTGATAGCGGAGATACCTTGATACTAAGGGCCATCTATCCTATTGTCCAACAAATACTTCATGGTCATCAAACAATATGGACTTGGCTAGTTGTTTGTTTATTTACTCAATTATTTATCGCTATTTATTATGAGTTATTGGGTGCCTGTTTATTTGATGACGATATTTCAAAGTGTATTGGTGGCATTACTCCAAAAACAAGGAAACACGAAACTCTAAAACAAAAACAATATTTTTCTTTGTCATACATGCACAACACTGAACAGCTCACGTATGGCGAAACCAAGAATAAGACAGCGCCCTGAGTGACAACGTCCCAGGAAAGGAAAGATAAGATACAGAATTTTGACCCCCAAACAGACGTCTGACCTGACGTGAAGCCCCCAAAGATCCCACCGAATAGCCGACTGTTCAACACAGAATATGTTCATTTCAATTTCAAGAAAATTATGACGTAGCTTACCATCCTGCACCCTGATACAAACCCCAAGCTCTGCTACACGCAGAGATTTCTGAAGACACCGTTCAGTTCTGTCAGTTTTGCTGTACAACTTTGTGTGTGCGAAGTGTTACAAGGACAAAGGAAACCACCACGCGACTACAAATGCAAGGAACTTATATATTTACTAGTATAACCTGACTGAAACACACCGAAGAACTTGTATATTGAAAACATCTCCCACTCGACCATTTTTATTATATCTCTCTCTTCTCTCCTTTTGTTAATTATTTACTTAAAAATATAGCAATTGTGAAGAAATATAATGTGAAATATAAATAAAGTTTTGAGTTGATGGGCCGCTAAAATCCGCACGGGAAGCGCCCCTTAAGATGGCTTTATAGTGTAGAGTCGAATCCATGTCATTTGCTCCATACTTTACTCACACGTTCCAAATTTAGTATACATTCCGAATATGAAAAAAATAATGGGGATCCCGCACTACTTTTTCATATATTTAAATTGGGATGCTTTATGTTTGCCTCTTCACTGCTGAATCAGTGGGAAAATGAGGGTGAAAATACCTAATTGACGTATAAAAGTGGGCTTGAAATGTTTGAAACCCATGTCATTTTATCCATACTAAATTTATACTTTCTCAGTTAGGTATGCAATCCGAATATAAACTAAAATTTGAGTTCCCGCGCTACTTTTTTATATAGTTGAGATACAGTATCATATACAGACTGGCGTTTGTCCATAAGTTGACAATAAGTAGAGAATCTTTTTTTTACCGTAGCGTATTATTTGAAATGTTGAAAATCAAGCTATCAGTTATGTTAGGGAAATAGTTATTCTTTACACCTACAAATGTTGAAAAATGGACTTTACACCCCGTCAAATGAGTATAGGTCGATCAACCTGGGACCAATGGTATCGCTCTCTCCATAGAGAAGTGCTCGTGGACTAGACTACGACTGAGGTAGTTTTTACTGGAAATGACGTACTGTGCATGCGCAATCGAGGAGTATTGGCCACAGCTGGCATGTTAAGAATGTGAATAGTGTCTTTGGGTGGTTGGAGGGACATTCGTTGTCTCCTGGGGACGGATCTTGTTGGGAAGCCCTTGGCATGTAGACGATGAGGGGGTAGATCGGACTGGAAGTGTCGTCATTGTGCGCATGCGTATTTGAAGCGTAGAGGAGAAAGCTGGCATTTTGGGGGTACGCAAGGACGTGTTTGGACGATATAGAGACCATCCTGGGTCCAAATTGGCCGCACATGGTCTCGTCGGGGTAGACTACGATGGATGTCGTTTGGACTGGAAATGACGTCATGCGCTACACGTGTACAGTCGAGGCTTAGTAGAGAAAACGGACATTTTGGGGGTGCACAAGATCGTGTTTGGACGGTCTGGGGCCAACCTTGGTCTATAAAATGGGCTGCGCAAAGTATCATGTTGAGGCGCTCGGGGAGTAGACTACGATGGTCGGCTTTGCTCACAGGGCCAGGAGATTGACATAAAAAGAATTTGGAAATAGGAAGTTGCCGATAGACCTGTACTAAGGGGGCCATGTTGGAAGTAATCGAGGGTGAGTAAGCTCACGTTATTTGTTTGGCACTTGCTAATCTGGATGGTATGAATATAACGGAGAATGTCCAGCGAGAAAAGAAATGCGGCTCCAAGAAACATTTTCCCGCTTTGCAACTTGACAATTTTCCAAAAGCAAAGCATATTAGAAAACGGGACGTTGTTCCTTTTACACATGTATACTTCAAACAGATGCAACAAGGGCAAACAGATTGATAATAAAACAATAAGTATTAATTTTCTTCCCAAGTTATATGGAAGATATCATCTGTTTCTTGGCTAATACCATAAATATTTCCTCGAGTGAGACGAGAAATTTGGTATTTTCACGAGTGGCGAGAAACAGTTGATTTTCTTCTTTTTTCAAACTTTTGTTGTACTAGTTTATTCTAGATGGTTGAAAACATTAAAATAATTCAGATTTTGTTGGGCTTTTCTTCTGAATTTACACTGAAAAATTGATTATCTTCACCCTGGTCTCACTCACGGACTACTTTGCTGTCAACACATCGCACGTGCTACGGTACATCTACAAGCAGATTTCTTTCAGTCGGGTATCATGCTCTTTCGTATCGATGGCATCCAGCAGATTTCATGAATACTATTAGCTTTGCCTCCCCCGACCATGTGTCGTGTCGGGCTTGTCTCGCTGTCTACACGCACGCCGGACCGACGCGTTGGTTGCCCTTTACCTCCCTGGTTGAACATGGTGTTTGTCTTCGCACAGAATATTCCCCTTTCAAATAACATCTGCATTCGCACTTAATTTCGCTCATGTCTACCAAAATAGCTCAATTTTGATTGTAGTAGCCAGATTTACCGGTACGATGTCATTGTTGTTGTTGTGCGACGCTTCGGCGGCATTGTAGGCCTACTGTCCGATTCTGAATGAATACACACTGACAAAAGCTCACTGTTGTTGAATTTAGTTCTTTTTCCTGTTTTCTCATCAACTTTGATTCGACATATTTATGACAAGGGAAGGTAATGCCAATATTCACCCATACGGAAGAGAGCACAGTTGTCATTCAAGACTTCGTCATACCTGCACAGAATGCACATTTCGATACGGACGAGCCACCTGAATCAACAATTTCAAACGAATAATCTATCTACTGTCAGGCATCAGACCGGAGTTAATCACTTCCGGGTCGGAGCCCTCGAACTTCACTGTTCAGAAGTTTGAGAGCAGACGTTTTTGGAATTTATGAGAAGTGATTTTTCAGCATTTCTGATACATCTGATATTTCAAAATTGCAGATGAGGCTTCAAACTGTATTACCTGGTGTTGATTTGGGTCACTTTGGGAAAAGCATGGCGGATGGAGACATGATCAATTTGGTCTTTGATATATGTTGGCACTTGTGGGAAGTTGATGCTGGGTCGACATCGAGCCTTACAGACTAGTCTTTTGTGTTAAATGCCGTCATTTACATCTGACGACGATACAGCTCACCAATCTTCAATGTACGAGTTGTCACAGCGAAACAGCTCACCAATTACCAGTATACGAGTTGTCAGAGTATTTTCATCATAGCTCTCTAGATTTGTATCTAATACCGCTTATGCCGGTGCTGGGGGCCGTGTGGTCATATCATCCATGTTGCCACATGGACAGGTACAATAAAAGCGTACCTGAGATACAACACATATCACGAATCGTTAGATTCTTGGTATGTGCTTTAGAATAGGTTAACCAGAAGACTATTCTGTGAAGTCATGTGACGCAGTCAGTATGTCGGCACCTCTTCCCACTTCCCTTATATGTGTTGTAATTCAAACTGTATTACCTGGTGTTGATTTGGGTCACTTTGGGAAAAGCATGGCGGATGGAGACATGATCAATGAGGGGTGAGAAGGCTTCCTGTTCACAAATTAAATGGCATGCGGTAATACCGGTCAGCTGTCAATGGCGGGAATTTTAAAATTTCCATGATCAACTCCTGTCAAGACTTTCACAGTTAATGTCCCCCAATGTGAATATTGTCAAGCCAAGTGGATTTATGCATCGAGGCTTTTCTGATTTTTTCTCTGATTTTAACAAGTAACAAAATTATTAGTGGTCTGTGGCCATTTTTTACATTCGACCAGAGAAAAAAAATCGTCACTGTGGCTATAGTTTTGACTTCATCGACCCAATTTTATCCAGACTGACCATTGAACAACGTATAAATATTTGGGTTATTTCAAATTTATGTTATTAAATTATTAATTAAATAAAATATTCTTTTTATGTAATTTTAATTAATTTTTCAATTATTAAAATTGATTTTTATTTTGCCGAATGTAGGTGATATAAACATCATACTGATAATGACGAGTAATATCTGTTGTATTGTTATGCCATTTCTGCGACAAAATGACTGATTTGTCGGTGCTAGGGCCAAATAGTCAATGCCAGATATGACGAGGTCCACTTAACCCTACTATGCCTGGGTGGGGGAGGAGCCCGAAATGCCTCCTCCCCCCCTACCAAACTTTCTGCGCTATCTCCGGAACGACAAAAAATAGAGAGCTGAAACTCCTTGACTTTATAGTTTATCATATTGGGGTCATTTTGAGCCTATTTCCATAACCCCCGAGCAGAGGATCATGGATGAATTCAAGATGGCGGCCACATGGGGTACGTGGTTTTCCGCAATGAAAAGTGGGCAAAAACTATTTTATTTCACATCGCATTAATATTTACTAATGTATCATGCAGTTTTTACGGAGAAATTGCATAAATAAAAAATTCGGAAAATGCGACCGAAAAAATCGACCAAAAAATGCCATTTTTGAAAATGATGTCACTGTGACGTCATCAAAGCGGCCATCTTGTATTTTTTTATATTTTCTGGTAGAGCTTGACCCAAGGGTATAGTGTGGTAAGTTTCAGCCTCCTAGCTCACGGGGTAAGAAAAATAATTAGGGAGGGCCATTTCGCAGTTGCATCATAGCACATATTTCCCCTTTATTTCATTTTCATTATCTCCATGATTATGAGTTTGTAATTTTCTTTCGTATTCATATTGGAGATCTTGTGGGTAGCAAGTAACATGGATTACAGGCACAAAATATTAGCGAGTCCTTGTGCACATGTCTTTGATCTTTATTTTAATACATTTGATAGATTACTGGAATGACCCACTGAGTACATGGAGAAATTAGCCCGTCATGAAGGAAGTACCAAATGTAGTCGAAATGACCAGCTTGTAAAAAAAATTAGGTTTTGTTAAATTTTGAATTTAATTTTTCTTTATATTTAAGTTTTACTTTGAAAAATTTCATAAAATTTCAAAATAAATAATAAAAAATATTTTCAAATAGTGTTTAACATATCTAGTCAATGCTTTATACTTCTTATTATAGGCAAAAGGGTTGTCTACTTGGTGTTTACCAGATGGAAAAAATATGTACAGGTTAGTGAGATATTGTACATTTTACTGGCACCTCAGTCTTAAGCCATATTGGGGAAACTGAGGGAAAATTGTAAAGGGGATACACTTGATAAAAAGGCTGTAAAATCTATGTCTGTACATAGTTTTATCTGTGCTTTCTCAAGTTAGTTTGGGGATGGGTACTGTTTGCTCAGAGGAGAGCATTCTTTATTTCAACAATGGTTCCATGACTGGCACACTAGATTTTCACATTTGACCAGAGAACTTCGAATCGTCACTGTTAGTCCAGTAAATCTAGCGAATTTTTGGGGTCAACCCACCACAAATTGCAACAGAATTTATTTCACTGCTATGCATTTCAGAAAGGTCCCCAGAATAACATACTAAAAGTCTACAATTCCATATGCATGGGAAATATCTTAAATTTCAAGTTGAAATTCGAGGTATTTTTCGCGAAATTTCAGTGTTTGCCCGTCTCTTGCTCCTATAAGAAAACCTTGTATTTGGTGCTAAGCGTGAAAGAAATGGATCATTACTTACCCTCATTCCATTCGTTATCATATCAAGGTTATACTCAGCCTAAAATAATACCCTTGCACGAAAATATTTATGGAGAAATTCAAAATGGCGGATGTATGGGGTCATTCTTTTTACCATTTTCATGACAGTCCAGGCAATCTATCTGTTTTTTTACTTGGACCCAAAACAGAATGCAACAGACTTTTTTTCACTGGTATGCATTTCTAATAAGTCCCCAGAACAACATACTAAAAGTCTACCAAAATCTATTTGGTGGAGATACGACTTTTTTTTCACTGGTATGCATTTCTAATAAGTCCCCAGAACAACATACTAAAAGTCTACCAAAATCTATTTGGTGGAGATACGACTTTTTCTAAAACAAAGATACACCATCGTGCTTCATAAAAGAAGATAGAAAATATTGGTTTGTCTCTGAATAAGGACAGTTTATCATCCAGAAATCCAATCAATACATGAGGTTCTAGGATACATTATTCTTTGGTGGTGAAAACATTTGCATTCCCAATGGCTTTGCTCATAAAAGTAGATAGCAAAACGATAGTTCAGCACCAGGGTGTATAATCATACATAGTAATATCCTGCCAGTTGGCATTATTTCCATTAGCACTGTTATCCGGAAGGGAACTGACAAGCTGTGATATATTTTCTTTCAACCTATGACAATCACAGACAATAGTTCATGAACTTATCACAAGCACGTAGCAAGTGTCAGGTCCGACATTCAATAGTGTTTGTACCTTGTTGAAAAAAAATGCAGCTTTGCCAATCAGGAGAGAGAGAGAAATTAGATTCAACGTCGCGTTTAGCAATAGTTCAGATATATAACGACAATCTGCCAAACATTTATGATCCATCACAATTGTTTGTAAGACAAATGTTGTTGATGAAAGAAGAGTAATTATGCAGATCCTAATATATCATTTAATTATCAAACAAATAATACTTTGAATTAAAGGCAAAGTTGACGGCATAACTTATGCTTCATTTTACATTCTGGTTCATGGTAACATTATTAGGGGAAGTGACTTCTCATACATATAGTGGATGTCTGTTATTGTTATTCGTCATGAACACTGCCATAAGTTGAGGAATATTTCACAGCACTATCAATCTCAATACCAGTCTTCGCAAACATCATTTTCAAAGGTCTGGGTTTGATGAGTTTGCACAGCTCAGTCGTTTGCATTCTCCACACACACTTGAACAATCCAGGCCATGATCCTTACAGGAGCATCTGCTTCAGCTGCAATCCTTCTTGCAGTTCCACCTGATAACCTCATGTAACCCCTGAAGCTGGTGGCAGATCAGTTTTCGCAGGGAGAAACCGATTGAATTGTCCACTCCCATTTTTGTGGCTGCAATGGATGGTCTTCCCCTCAAGTCAATTCCTTCGTCTGGGTTACTACTGTATAAACATATAAGCGTTTTCTATGCTGCTGCAATAAATGACCTTCGTCGGGACTCCCATGACCTGGATGAACACTTCGGCTTGTTGGCGAAATAGCTCAGTGACAGTTGTCTTCTTCAAGGCAGCACCTTTGTCAATGCCATATGGTCGGAATACTGGCCACAGCCCAATATGGCATGCACAAGCAACATATTTGTACAGACTTGCATTCCCAGCACAGCCTTTACTGTTACTGCTAATACTGTTATATGGAAATGGAATAGGTCTTTGGATTATGGACATAACGCTCGGACTGGCCTTCTTGATATTCCAAACGCTCTGGCCTCGCTAGTTACATGGTCATTCAGTCAAAGAAAGACGAATTCCTAGCAAACAACGTCAAGAAGTCGCAGTTCATTACTCTTATGAGTGACCAGTTGGAAAGGGCGGGATGTTTCATATGCAGTTGTTTTTATTGTAAAAGCTACGTTTAATCGACTGAAAGCATCACAACTTTGGTTGCTGATGATATTGACCTGTTCTGCTTTGTTTTCATGCAGACATGGATGACAATGACATCTATTTTCAGCCAAGAGAGAATGCAAAGAAACGGATGCTGTTTGTGCATGCCATTCAGGGCTGTGATACATATGGCATTGCCAAATGTGCGGCCGTGAAGAAAACAACGCTCAATGAGCTATTTCAACAACAATCTGAAGTGTTCAACCAGGCCATTGGGAGTCCCGATAGAGGTTATCTATTGCAGGTGCTTGTGTGTTTATACCATGGTAACACTGACGAAGCAATTGGCTGCATGAGATACAAGCGTTTCTGTTACAAATACGAACCCTATATGTGCAGGTACAAAACCTTCCACCAACATCAGCATCAGCTAAGTATCAAGGTTCACGTTGTGAAATGTCGATTCTGGACCACCATATAAATGTATAAATTTCGACTTTTCATTTAACAATTTTATATAGACCTGTATGCATGCGTCCTTGGTATTGTGATGTGTTTTGACAAACCTATTTCCGAAATACTATTCCATGACCCTTTAGGACGGTTATTGCAAACAACTATTTTTGAGAATTAGTTATGCAAGTTCAGATTTATACAGATAACGTAGAAACCGCTTATTTAAGTATAATGATTTAACCTTGGTTTTGACGACTGAATTATGTAATGAGACAGATTTGTGATCTGTCTGTCATAATTGTACCGAAGTGTAAGGATATCTATGTCGGGTTAAATTGACATTGTAAACGTCTAGTATTGTATATAAAGGAATGAGCGGCACATTAGAGGCAGACTAATATCATCAGGTCTCATAGAGGCTCATGCCTCCGATAATAGTTATTGCTATCTCCAGTTCCGAAAAATGACTTTACAGAATAGTCTGATGTTGATGAGGTTGTGCTAGTCTGCCTACCAAATGATGTCGGTCATTCCTAAGTTAGGTGGAATGAATTTACAATAAATCGGCTTAATATTCAACAGACGTTTTCGTTGTATCGTCTCTCACTTAAAGAGGTTTCAAGACTTCGAGAAATCTCAGAAGCTAGACCTTGGAAACTATTATTGTTCAGGTTTTATGAAGACGATCCCTGTGTCTTGAAACGGCTTCGCGTGACATCTTAAAGATCACACACGCACAAGCCCTGTCGTCTTAAAGACCTCAAATTTCATCACGTGTTTAGAGTGGAAAGGGGAAGACCATCCATTGCAGCCACAAGAATGTGGCCGACGGCTTCTCTCTGTGAAAACTGAACTGCCACCAGTTCCACTGGCACTCTTTGAGGTTATGAGGTGCAACTGCAAGAAAGACTGCAGCTGAAGAAGATGCATCTGTAGGAGCATGGCCTATATTGTTGAAAATGTAAAATGAAACATGGTGAATGGCATGGTAGAACGTCATGGTAGAACATCAAGTTCGCCTATAATCTAGATTATTATTTGTTTGATAATTAGATGATAGGATCTGCATAATTATTCTTCTTTCGTAAAAATATATCTGACACGCAATTGCAATAGATCATTAATGGTTTGCAAAGCTGTATTTTTCAACAAGGCACATGTGATAATAGAGAGATATCTCCATGAGTGGGTTTGTGGAAATATTGTCTGTGGCAGTTATCGGTTGAAGGGAAATATATCACAGCTTGTCATTTCATTTATTTTGGGAGAGAATTCCTCCTTCAGATGATTATGCTAATGGTAACAATGTTAACTGACGGAACATTACCATGTATAATTCATATAGCCTGATGCTGAACTATCAGTTTGCTATCTACGCTTATGAGCAAATCCACCGGGAAGACATATGTTTTCACCACCATGGCATACTGTACCCTCGGTCATGTATTAATTGGATTTCTGGATGATAAACTATCCATATTCACGGAAAAATCAATATTCTACCTTGCTTCTATGAGGCATAATGGCATATTATGTATTATAAAATGGCGTATCTTTGTTTTCAATAAAAGTCGTATCTCCACCAAATAGATTTTGGTAGACTTTTAGTATGTTGTTCTGGGAACCTATTAGAAATGCATACCAGTGACAAAAATTCTGTTGCAATTTGTTTTGGGTCCAGCTAAAAAAAACCCAGATAGATTGCCTGGACCGTCATGAAAATGGTAAAAAGTTTAGATTTAGAATGACCCCATACATCCGCCATTTAGAATTTCTCCGTAAATATTTTCGTGCAAGGGTATTATTTTAGGCTGAGAATAGCCTTGATATGATAACGAACGGAATGAGTGTAAGTAATGACCCATTTCTTTAACGCTCAGTACCAAGTACAAGGTTTTCTTATAGGAGCAAGAGACAGGTAAACACTGAAATTTCGCAAAAAATACCTCAAATTTCAACTTGAAATTTAATATATTTCCCATGCATATCTGTTTGTAGACTTTTATTATGTTATTCTAGAGACCTTTCGGAAATGCACTACAGCAAAAACAATTTTGTTGCAATTTGTGGTGGGTCAAACCTCAATTTGACTGGACTATGTGGCTATAGTTTTGACTTCATCAGCCCATTTTTTCCAGGCTGACCCATGAACAACGTATACATATTGGAGTTAATTTGAATTTGTTATTAAATTAATAATTATTTTTTTTTTTTTTTTTTTTGCCAAATGTGAGTGAAATAAACATCATACTGATAATGATGGGTAACATCTCTTGTATTCTAATGCCATTTCCGTGACAAAATTGAGAACTTTTGGAGCAAATATAGGCAAAAAATGGTTGAATTGTCAGTGCTAGGTCCAAATAGTCAATGACAAACATGACACGGTTCACTTATCACAGCTGCTAGTTATGAGCAAATTAGCTTTCGAGATACAGTAAATTATCAGTGGATGAAAGAAAATTCACATCGATACAATTGCATGTTTTTTTTTAAATCTAGTTCTCAGTTCAAATCTTCTATGCTTCAATCATTTATGTATAAATCCACTCCATATCAGCCTGCAACGACACGAATTTAATAATAATCATATCACCTGTAAAAACTCAGATGTTTGTTCCACACACAAAGAATATCCAAAATATATTTTGCATCCTATTTTTTGTTTATTTTCAGTCACAGTTGCATCATAGCGCGAACTTTCTCTTCATCCCATTATCAGTATCTCCAGCATTATATGTTTGTAATCTTCTTTCATATTCAGAGTAGAGATATTGAGGGTAGCAAGGAACATGGATTAGAGGCACCAAATACTAGCAAGTTCACCCCTGTACACACCAGCTAGTTTCTCTTGCTTTTCGTGCGGTGTGTCTCAGAGGCATGGCCTCCAACTCTATTGCAAGATAGACCTTGGTTTCTATAAGTTGACACTTTAATGTTTCATCAAACAGTTAGCAGTTTAAGTGAGTCAACTTCCATCTGTCGTCATCTTTCGTGGTTGTTAATCTAGCAGAGATCAGCAAATGCCCATCAGATATGTTCATGATGGGATCCGGACAAAACCACCAGCGGACAAAACCCCCTAGGACAAAACACCCACGGACAAAACCCCCTAGCACAAAACACCCACGGACAAAACCCCCAAAATTGAAAAATCGGACAAAACCCCCATCTCAAAGAAAAATAGCTATTTCAGACAGAATTTGTACACTTTTAAAATAGAAATTCATAAATATCTATTCTCTATGATCCTGGTCATTTTTGTGTATTTCAGCTATAAGGATTAGGCCGCTGATAATTAATGGTTCGTTTCCCGTAACCAGCCCTCTATATTTTGAGGGCAAATAATTAAAATCCATCAGGGATTTACATTTTCATGAGTAAAACTTGCTCAGTTTCTTCATATTTGTATACAATTGGTTTGCAAGTTAATAATTATCACACTCAGCATGTGTATTTTACAAGCACGGTTATGAGAAACAAACAATATTTTTACAGTGGCCTTATAATAATTGGTGTACCGGGTACACTAAACAATTACTAAAGAATCTATGGCATCTGCGGAATCTGTGTGTGGATGTCAGAGATGGTCGGAAGACAGTACAAGAATTGCTGAGAGGAGTTGGACACATTCGTTTGGTGTGAAAATCTGCTACTGAAATACATGTGCTAATGTGCTAGTGAAAAACTTCGTTTGGGGTGAAAAAATGTGCTAGTGAGAAACTGGAATTACTTCCAATTATTGGTCATGTAAGAACCGGGTAGCCTGTATATAGTAGGTTACGCAAGTATTGAAAGATTAATAAATATGTTATAACATCAAATAACTTTGTCTTGAGATCTTATTATTTACCATGTTTTCTTTTATTGCTAAAATAGCATAGGAAATAATATGTGATGGGGGTTTTGTCCAGTGGGGGTTATGTCCGGTGGTGGTTATGTCCGGTGGGGGTTTTGTCCTGGGAGGTTTTGTCCGTGGGGGTTTTGTCCGCTGGGGGTTTTGTCCTACACAATTTTATTCCTCTTTTCTCTTATGTTGTGTTTTGACAAGTGTTGTCTTTTTGCAAACATTGCATTCATTGACTTGAAATCAGACACAGAATATATTCCTCAACGTTATTTATGAGTTTTCTCTGTAATAATAACTGTTTACAAGTAATATGTGCATCTTTCCAGATCCATCCAAATGAACTAACATATATTCTCTATATGGGAGTTGTGAATACCATGAACATGTGTTATATTTGTGGATGTGTTGTGTACACATTTGTGTATATTGCTGTCACTTATTATAGAATTAAATATCTTTGGTCGTTGTATCAAGATCAAATTTTAATACATTTGCTAGATTACTGGGATGACCCACTGATTACATGCGGGAATTAACCACTGTCTTGAAGGAAATATTTACCAAATGTAGTCTATATGAGCAGCTTGTGAACAAAGTATGTTTTGTCAGATTTCGCATTGAACTTTTCTTTATTTTTAAGTTTTAATTTTTCATAAAAAATGAATTAAAATAATAAAAAAATAATTCAAAATACTGTGTAACGTCTCTAATCAATGCTTTATACTTTTTTTGATAGACAGAAGGAGTGTCTACTCGGTGCTTCCTACCAGATGGAAATATATGTACAGGTTAGTGAGATATTGTACTTTTTTCTTGTACCTTGTCTTAAGGGTTCTTAAGGGGTACCCTGGATAGGCTGTAAACTCTCTATCTGTGCATAGTTTTATTTTATATGTGGATATGTATTGTTTGTTCAGATGAGAGCATTCTTTATTTCAACAATGGTTCCATGACTGTCAAGCATCAGACCGGAGTTAATCACTTCCGGGTCGGAGCCGTTTAGAAATTGTTTAGAAATTTTAGAGCAGATATTTGTGGATTTTATGAGCTGTGATTTTTCAGCATTTCTGATACATCTGCTATTTCAAATTGCAGATGAGGCTTCAAACTGTACTTCCTGGTGTTGATTTGGGCCACTTCAGGAAAAGCATGGTGGATGGAGACATGATTAGTGAGGTGTGAGAAGGCTCCCTGTTTACAAATTGAACGACATTCGGTAACACCGGCCAGCTGTCAATGACGGGAATTTGAAATTTCCATGGTCAACTCCTGTCAAGACTTTCACAGTTAATGTCCCCCAAGGTGAATATTGTCATGCCAAGTGGATTTATGCATCGAGAGTTTTCTGATTTTTTTGCGATTTTTTTGATGGTACATAACAAGTAACAAAATTGTTAATGGTCTGATGCCTCTGTGTGGAAACAAAGGGGAGACAATCAGTCTAACCGGTATGGTGAATCGCCAGCATTGTCGTGGCGCGTATGTAGCAACAGTGGTTTGGAAAAGGGTCCAACTCAACCTACGATCAAACAACTATCTCGAAAAAGGTAACTAGGACTACAGTCCATATCCCGTTAAATGGACCTTGAAAAGTATCGGTACCTTGTAAGTAATTCGGTGAGGGTATGCCAATGGGATGATTTCAAATTTCTCAGAGGCTCGAGGTCGAAGGGTCAATGAGCGAAATGTCCCCAATTCCCATGGATCCTGGATGATCGTTGTCTGACACTGACAGCACAGGGGGCTTGATGTTGTTCAGTTATTAATTATGATGATTCATATATGGAGTAGGAGGACAGTATATATGGATATTAATATCATAATTAATAAATATGACCAACAACAAGCCCATGTGTCTTACCAGCTTGGGGCAGCATGGTTTACCATACAATGTTTGTCTGGCATAGGAGGTAGATTAAAGTGCCAAACAAATTAGGTTGTCTGGAGATCCATTGTGATCAGTGTCTGTAGAGCCTAATTTTCAAAATTCGAAATTCAAAATTTGTTGTAGTTTTGGTTGGGTGTTTGCTAGGGTTGGGGTTTTGCTAGGGTATGTTTGTTTGGGTCATCGTCGCCGTGTGACCAGTTAGGTTAATTGCAACGTTGAACTTCAAACAACCAACCAACCTGTGTCTGACATAAAGTTCCATTTGGGGCCAAATTACCCCACGGCCTAAAGTTACAAGGAGGGAGATATAAACTATCTAGAAATTGAATACAATTGGGGATCTTTTTGGTGGGGTCAGTTTTCGCAGCCACCCCCCTCCCCTTCGAACCATCCCCAGACCACGCTCATTTCTCAAAAATAAGGTTGTAATTTATATCTACTACATTTTAGGTCACGATTTCAGCGAGATGCAGTCTCAACCACCCAGTTACAGTGTAAATAAGCCCGGTTCGATTCTTCACAAGGCTCTGTTAGCTATGAAGAGGAGACTGTGTGCACAGAATAATAAGGAGAACAGACAAATATCGTCGATTGTAACGAAGAGGGACAAATCTGATGACATGACAGTTGGCAGCTTGAAAAATTCACCGGACAATAAAGAAATCTCGTCAATAGTGAGCGTGGTGAGCAATGGTGACATGGTAGCTGGAAGTCTGAATGCATCAACATTTCCTTCAGTTAAGGCAAAACTAGATTATCGCGACTTGACCGATAAAGATTTGAATGTAACCATGGTAACACAGAATAACGATCGGAAAATCTCGGCAGAGAGAGAAAAATCTGTTGACACGACAGCTGCCCATTTAAATAATGAATCAAAATATCAGAAAATGTCGTCCACTCCGCCAGTTTCGCAGAAAGAGGATCGTAACACCATTCAACGTAACGGAACACCAACAGAGGATAAACCATACACGTGTTCTGTGTGTGCTCACAGATTTGTTCATAAATACCGTCTTGCCAGACATGTTAAAATTCACACGGGCGAAAAACCCAACAAATGTCAATTGTGTGAGTATAGATGTATTGAAAAAAGTTCTCTCCTACGACACATGCGAGCACATGAAAGAAAACTTAATTCTGTGTGACTAGATATCACCCGACAGGGCTTATCCTCGCTGTCATATCATAAACGGACAGTGATGAAGATGGAAAGCCATACACATTTTCTGCTTGTAATTTACTATTACATGTCGCCCCTTGAGACTAATTTTCTCCGACAAGTTAACACACATCGATGAGAAGGAAGGAAACCCACATGTTCTGCTTGTGATTACATGTCGCCCCTTTAGACAAATCTTCTCCGACATGTTAACACATATTGGGGAAGAAGGGAGGTCATACAATTGTTCTGTTTGTGATCACATGTCACCCATTGAGACTAATTTTCTCCGACATGTTAACACACATTGGTGAGAACGAATGCAACGCAAATGTTTCATTTGTGATTACATGTCGCCCCTTGAGATTACTATTCTCCGACATGTCAGAACACATATTGTTGGTGAGAAGGAAGGTCATAATTTGTTTATTTTGCTTGTGATTACATGTCGTTCATTGAGACTACTTTTCTCCGACATGTGAAAATACACATTGGAAGGTCATATAAATGTTTCGTTTGTGATTACATGTCGCCCTTGAGCCTACTATTCTCCGACATGTCAGAACACATATTGGTGAAGAAGGAAGGCCATACAAATGTTCTGTTTGTGATTACATATCGCCCTAACTACTGATCCTCTCCGACAGATGAACATACAGATGGAAATCTTTTGCCTGTTGTGAGTGTGATAAAATGACTACGTACAAACGTTCTTTTCTGAATACAATGATAAAAAAAAATAGCAATTGAAAATGTAATTCTTAGTTTTCTTAGTTTGAACTGCTCATGTTTATTCAATCAGTGCATTTGATATACACCGGTCTAATAAACAAGAATATCATACAGTGGATTATTCCTTCTACTCATTCTAACTCTAAATACTAATTAGTAAACCTTCTTCGAGCAGGCGAAGCTTAATCCGATGAATCGAGTTTTACTAGAAATCGTGGATATAATAGCGTTAACAACATGAGAGGATCAAGTATCCTGAAGTACGGGAGTAGAGATAAATTTTAAAATGAACAGCGAAGAATCTCAAGACAAATGGTGGAGTTTTCGTTTTACGATTATCTCTGGTCTCCTATCATAAATCAATTGTTCCCAAATGGTATGTGGATATCATGCCTCAAGAGTGAACTTGACTTTTCATGTTTCTCTTCTTTGTCGGGTTATATCACCGGTATCTTTAATGGATCTGAATCCCGGTGACGTATTATACCTCTTTCAGTCACGAGATAAATCGTGCACTCCTTCATCTGCATGACAGGTGATCACTTATCTAGAATTCTATATCACTTGTGTCAATAACATCGAGCTAACCAGTGCAATAATTACAAGATTTACCACGGTTATATGAAATGTACATGCATGGGTTCATTAGGAGATTCCATTTCACAAGTCGGATGAGAAAAGGGGCGTCTGCTTTCATACAATTAACAGTCGAATAAAACAAACAAATAAATTACAAGATGAAATTTCTTTCTAAAGTTTAACTGTTGTTTCCATTGGGAAATTGATTGACAAAGCGACACAAATAGGCATATATCCACGTGATTTCGCAACACCTGACTCGGCTGACAAAAGCACTCCCCATTTGAGAGACCACATAAACTCGTCCACTGACATTGGCACGATGCTAACCGAGACGGGAGCATTTTAAGGGAAGAATGGTTGTCAAGTTTAAATATGTTTTAAACCTTTCATTGTAATCTGTGTTGATAATCAATTTGAGTAGTGCAATAGAATAGAAATAATGTTTTCATAGGCGTGCTAAATCGTTATTTTACGCACGGTTAATGTGAGGAAGTTTATAAATTTTAGGGCGCGGGCGATTTAGCACGATATGAATTTTTTTTTTCTTAAATCTACCATTGCTTAGGTAACACGAAACTAATTAAATTATCAATGTGCCGCAAGGCTTGGAGTCCTATATGTAAAATACACCAAATTAAAGCTCGCTCTTCCGATCGGGCCAGTTCAGGGACCGCGCGCCGGCAATTAAGTTGATGTCACCTACATGAGGGAGGTGACCGGCTAATTGAATTGTGTAACGATCCCCATCAGCCATTTAATTGTCTTGGATGTTTGGGGCCTGCATTGCATCAAGAGATAGAAGTGGGATTATGTTGTCATGTCATAGATGTAGGGGGCCTACGCCATCAGGTTTCAGGACAATTGCTATTTTTTTCTTTGATAAGCCCACGTGATGTAGACTGTTGTTTGCATACAAAGTACAGTACCTTGAATGTATGTGATACCTCGCAAGTAAAATACGCACTTGTTGCCGAATATAGATGTTTTTTACAATCAACACGTGTGCTAGACTGCGAACTGGACCGGGTTCGGCTTTGTTTTTATAATAGTACATTCGGCTTCGATTTTCAATAGTACATTAAACAACACGATGAGAGTGGTTTATATGTTTGCTATGCTAAGTATGTAATTTCATTGTTGCGTGTTGTACGGAGGATCTTCATTGGTCGATCGCGATCACGTGACGTGAGGGTAAATAATTGTCTTCTACTTCACCGACTGCCCTGCCATCGTATCTGATGTTCACGACCTGGAAATAAAGAATATGCCTCAAATCTGTCCGACTGTTGGCCAGGAATAGGTAGTGTCCTAGAATAGGGGTTAATATTTCACAGAAGCTGCATGGCTCTTGACTCCGCTTGCACGATCGCGCGCTGGAACACAATGTGGATGATGTGGGACTTCACCGCCGATATTTCGCGCTTATTCTAATTTGACGTGTACACATTCTCCTCCTCCAGAGGCATGCCCTACTGTGCCTCAGGCTGAAGTACCGCACCCAGTATATCGAGCATTGTTGCTGAGTATGCTCACGCATCTCGAATCACGTGACCTTCTGATGCGACCAATCAAAGGCCATTGTTTTATTAAGACCTCAAATACGATGCAATTACGGGATAACGCGTAGGCGCACAGAGAGCTTGCATGTTCGTATGCAAATAAAGAATTCAAAATTTAGTCCCGTTCCACACACAGAAACTGTGATTATACACCTACTCTCTAAAAAATCTTGAGTGAACTGTTCCACTCAAGTTTGAATGAAATGTACCTGTTCACTCAAACTTGAGTTATTTTTCACTCAACTAGTTACTTTTCACTCAACAAAACCACTCAAGTTCACTCAACTTGAGTGGGATGAATTTCCACTCTTATGCTTGAGTGCATTTAACTCAAGTTGAGTGAAAAGTAACTCAGGTTGAGTGAAAATGTCACTCAAGTTTTGAGTGGGATGAATTTCCACTCTTATTTGAGTGAAATTTCACTCAACTTTTTTTAGAGAGTAGGAAAGACGGCTAGCATAGAACATTGTTGTCAGATCGGCGACAATGACTTGTTTTGTCTTCGAACCTTACATGAATCAACATACAGGTACTTTTATCAAATCAGTACATTTTTACAATTGACCATTTTCACCGGTACATTTCCATTGGAAGTTCGGTTTCGGTACGCAAACTGTATGGCAAGCCGTTTTGATATCTGTCCGTTTATTTTTGAAAAAAATACAAGAAACTAAATGTGCGTTGTTTCGATATTCATTTATTTTTTATATGACAGAATCTTTTTTCGATATTCAAAAATCTTTTGATATCAAAAATTCATTTTTTTTATATCAAAACAGTTTTTTTATATCAAATACAGAAAGTGGCATAATGACCCCGCCCACCCTCGTTCCCCCCACATCCAGGACTGGTAGGGGTCGGGACAACAGTCGAAGTGAAAGTGCCGCGATTTGAGTCTCCCGCATATATAACTTTTTTTTTCGACGTATGATATATATGTCTTGAAATAACTATGAATTTTACCTATGAATCCTGCCATAACATCTCCTCAAATGTTGAAAAACAGTAATACCCGCCAGATTTGCTGTTGTTTCGCTCGTTTATATATAAGTTTATGAGTCATCTATTGGAGAAAAGTCTCAATGTGAACCCGAGGAATATAGACATACTAAGTTAGATTGGGACGAAGATAATAATATCCTATATTCATAGAAGTACTAACTGTATTAGTATGGAATGTATGGAAATCGAGAGATTTGTAGATAAATTAATCGATTCTGATTCTGACATTAATATGATTGTTACTGAATTTACAAATGTTTTGTATGATAGTGCATTTGAAATTAACGGTAAGACTGTTTATTCTGGAAATACTAAAAATAATACAAAGACCCGCAGAAACGAAAGGGCACCTTGGTTCGATCAAAGATGTTCAGAGGATAAAAATAGGCTCAGATCCGTGCAAAAGAGATACCGAAAATCTATCTTCAATAAAGACGAAATTCTGATAGCGAGGGCTGAATAGAGCCAGGTAAAAAGAATTGCTAGGCGTAAGTGGTCCAACTTTAAAAAAGCCTCACTTAAGGAAGATTTAAGGCATTCACCAGGCAAATTTTGGAAAGAAGTGAATTCCGTTCTTGAGAAAAATACACATAACTCAGAAATTGAATTGGAGGAATTGTATTCGCATTTTTAGAAATTGAGTTATTGAATACACTTGCTGAAAAAAAATCCCAATTACTTAGATAATGAAATAGGACTAGAAGAATTACAGTTAAACGAATTAATATCCCATGAGGAAGTAGAATATGCAATAGACAAATTGGAAAGAAATAAATCTGGAGACCTGCATCAATTATGCAATGAAATATTTATAGTAGGAAAGTTAATTTTAGTACCTCGTATAACCAAATTGTTCAATCACTTATATGCGAATTCATTTTACCCAAGATTGGGCCAAAGCTGTGATAGTACCCGTTCATAAAAAGGTAGTGAAAATAACGTGGATAATTATAGAGGTATAACTTTAGTGAGTGTTTTTGCCAAACTGTATTCGGTTGAGTCAAACGAAACAATATATTGAATGATTTCCCATATGCATTCCGTAAAGGTAAAAGCACTGTGGAATGTGTATTTGTCTTATATAATTTTATAACTAGTACAATACAAGATAAAAATAAGCTCTACTGTGCCTTTATGGACCTTGAAAAGGCCTTTGATACGGTGAATAGAGGGGCATTGTGGGAAAAAGTATTAGATCCCGGTTGTAGTAATAGACTTATTAAAGCGACCAGAGAAATTTATAGTCTTGTGAAATGTTGTGTCAGAGCAGCAGGAAAAGTATCAGATTTCTTTGAGTTAAGTATCGGTCTAAAACAAGGGGACCCATTATCGCCTATTTTATTTCCCTTGTATATAAATGATGTCTATGATGAACTATGCAATTCTAGGAAAATTGAGGATATAGTTGAATAGTTTCAAATATTTATTTTATTTTTCGCAGACGATACTACGGTGGCTTGTTAGGGCCATGCATTGATCTTTCCAATTTTCGGCCTCTCTCTAATTGTCAAGATTTTACTTTCGCATTTTCTCTCTTTTCTTGTCATCTTCTTCAAGAAACTGCAACCATTTCCATACGAAAACGCTTGAAATTCATTTTCAAGAGACAAGAACAATTCAAACCATAACATGAAAACACTGGAAATTAGCGAAAACCTCAAAAATTGCGTGAAACATCAGAAATAGCAAAAAAACACAGAAAATGCCGTGTAATTTCCACCGCGGCGAAAATAATTTCCATCGCAGTGGTAATAATATCCACCGCGGTGGAAATAATTTCCACCGTTGTGAGAATAATTTCTACCATGGTGATAATAATTTCCACCGTGATGGTAATAACATCCACCGCGGTGGTAATAATTTCCACCGAGGTGAAAATAATTTCCACCGCGGTGGAAATAATATCCATCGCAGTGGTAATAATATCCACCGCGGTGGAAATAATTTCCACGGTTGTGAGAATAATTTGAGAATAATGGTGGTAATAATTTCCACCGTGATCGTAATAACATCCACCGCGGTGAAAATAATTTCCAACGTAGTAGTAGTAATATCCACTGCGATTTCCACCGCGGTGGAAATAATATCCACCACGGTAAAAATAATTTCCACTGCGGTGAAAATGATTCCCACTGCAGTGATAATATCCACCGCGGTGGTAATAATTTTCACCGTGGTGGTAATAATATCCACCGTGGTCGATATTATTACCACCGCGGTAGATATTATTACAACCTCGGTGGAAATTAGTTTCACCGGGGTGGTAATAGTTTTCACCGCGATGGTAATAATATCCACCGCGGTGGTAATAATATCCACTGTTATGGTAATAATATCCACTGCGGTGAAAATAATTTCCACCGCGGTGGTAATAATTTCCACCGTGGTGGTAATAACTTCCACCGTGGTCGATATTATTATACCACCGCGGTAGATATTATTACCACCGCGGTGGAAATTCTTTCCGCTGAGTTGGAAATAATTTCCACCGCGGTGGATATTATTACCACTGCAGCAGAAATTATTTTCACCCCGATGGCAACTATTCTCACTGCATTTTCACTTCAATAGGCAGATGATACAACATTGCTACAAGATGGGTCAGAGGAATCTTTGGCAAGAGCTATGGGTATTTTAAATGACTTCGCACAGTGCTCCGGTTTACGACTGAACGCAGGAAAATCGCAAATCATATGGATTGGGAGTAAAAAAGGAAGTCAAGTTAAACTCTGTCCTCACTTCCGGATAAATTGGGACCCGGGAGGATTTAAACTTCTAGGAATCTGGTTCAGTACTAATTTAAATGATATGATTGATATGAATTACACAGAGAAATTACGAAGCGTCAAAAAATTGCTTGGGAGTTGGTTCAAACGCACTCTCACACCAATAGGGAAGGTGACGATTATCAAAACGCTAGTTCTACCAATTCTTATCCACTTAGTCAGTGTTTTACCCATCTAATCACTTTTTTGAAGAAATAGAAAGAGCGTTCTGCAATTTCATCTGGAATGGGGGTCCTGATAAAATAAAACGTAGAACAATTATATGCGAGAAAGACGAAGGTGGGTTAGATCTACAAAAACATTCCATCCTTTGCAGCATACCTAAAAAGCAAAATGGATAAAGAGGTCATGGGAGTTCACTGGGTTCTACAAAACATTATTAGAGGTTATTTTTCACCCAATTGGTATTAATATCTGGGATTTAAGTCCACTTGCCCTGACTGAATATATAACGGGGTACAAAAACCGTTTTTGGAAGGAAGTTCTTCTTTCATGGCGTGTCTGTATAGGAGGGGAATTTAAAGAAAAAAAATGTGTATAACTTCTTAGTCTATGATTTTGCTCGCCGCGAAGATTGGCAGGAAGTAAGAAAATGGTACGTGCATGGTCCAAAATATGTAAATGACTTAATTTCTACAGATAATACATTTCTCTCGTTTAACACGTTCAAAGCAAGGTACAGTATACAAACAAATAACTTTCTCTTATATTTTGCAATTGTTAGTAACGTAAAATTACATCTTTCTTTGGTACATGAAGGATCCGGCAAGCAACTGAAAAAGCTGAGAGAGACAGAAAACCATAAGATCAAGACTAAACTTATCAATCAAAAATGCTCTAAATTTGTTTACAAACTTCTTCTAAGTGACATTAAAATAACCCCATTTAACGCCCATATGAAATGGCAGAACGCCAAAAAATTGACTGGCACAAAACTTACCAATTGGTGTGGAAAACGATAACAGCAACACAACTACAATATTTTCAATTTCAAATTGTCCATAGAATCTTAGTCACAAATAATCAATTGAAAAAATGGGGGAAATTACAATCTGCAAATTGCGCATTCTGTGAGAATGAAAAAGAAACATTCACTTGTTTTGGAAATTCTATTTCGTCAAACTTGTGTGGGATAATTTTATCAAGTGGGGGACAAGTCTAAATTTACAATGCGATAAACTGACACACACTGAAGCCATTTTCGGAATCACAGATCGAGAGTCAGTTCTCCGAGGCCAAATAATCCTGCTGATAAAACATAGTATTTATAGTTGCAGACGAGCCTCTGGAAACCAAGTTGGGTGGCGGCAAAAAGGTCAATTCTGAAAACAAAAAATATCGAGAAAATTATCGCCACTAAAAATAACACAGTTGGGCTTTTTGGTAAAAAGTGGGGAGCCCTGGCTTTCATCGAAAATGATTAAAATATACAGTTCTTTATTTGCTATTTTGCTTTGATTTTTGTCATCACAGATGGACTTTCGCCCAAATTGTAGCATGTTATAATTTAGCATATGTCAATAGAAACCCGATACCTCTGTCCACTGCAGTGGAAATTATTTCATCCGCGGTGGATATTATCACCACCGCGGTGGATATTATTACCACCGTGGTGAAAATTATTATCACCGCGGTGAATATTATTATCACCGCGGTGAATATTATCATCACTGCGGTGGAAATTATTTTTACCGCTGTGGATATTATTACCACCACGGTGGAAATTATTTTCACCGCAGTGGAAACTATTTCCACCGCGGTGGATGTTATTACCATCGCGGTGAAAATTATTACCACCACGGTGGAAATTATTCTCACAGCTGTGGAAATTATTTTCACCGCGGTGGATATTATTACCGCTGCGATAGAAATTATTCTCCCCGCGGTGGAAATTACACGGCATTTTCTGTGTGTTTTGCTATTTCTGATGTTTCACGCAATTTTTGAGGTTTTCGCTAATTTCCAGTGTTTTCATGTTATCGTTTGAATTGTTCTTGTCTCTTGAAAATGAATTTCCAGCGTTTTTTTATGGAACTGGTTGCAGTTTCTTGAGAATGAATAGAAATATCAGAGATAAATTTTGCAAAATCGAAAATGAATCTAAGAGGATGACAAGAAAATAAAGACATTGCGAAAGTGAAACCTTGAATATTAGAGAAAGGCAGAAAATTGGAAAGATCAATGCATGCATGCCCTAAGATGCCACCGTACGAGACTGTCTTATTTCGAGAACACCAGAAGGGTTACAACAATTGTTAGATAAATTTTGTATATACTGCGACCGCTGGGATCTGAAGATTAATGTTGCGAAAAGTAAAATAGTGGTGTTTGGATCGACACGATTTAAGGGGCAATATAATTGGACCTGTAATGGTAATTTGGTAGATGTATTAGACCATTTTTGTGATCTCGGCATTTTTCTGAAATATAATTTAAATATGGAGGACACCCGTAAAGCTCTGACTGAAAAAGCAAGGAGATCAATATTCATTTTGAAGAGATGTTTCTATAATCTATAACTTGATGTAGATACTACATGTAAGTTGGAAATGTTAGATAAAATGATAAAGCCTATACTGTTATTTGGATGTGAATTATGGGGTTTTAGTAACATTAGAATCTGTATAAACTCAATATTGTAAGTTGTGGGTCTCCCAAATAATGCTCCAAATATGTTTATATATGGGGAGCTTGGCAGATACAGCTTGTCTACTGAATGTAAAAAAAAACATAGTTAAGCTTGTGAGTAAGAAAGATTCTTAATCTTACAGACTGTATCAATCACAATGCGGAAAAGTTTATCCAAAATGTTTACATCACTGGAGTAAGGAAATTAGATATTCACTGGAGAGTAATGGATAAGGGTATTTATTTCAGTTGGAAGAGCCGACCCAATTATAATAAATATATATCATATACACAGAACGATGGAAGACTCTTTTATACAAAATTGGTCAGTTAATATTAAAACATCAACTAGATTCTCGACATATGTAATGGTAAATGAGTTTTTCTCAAAAGAAAAATACATAGAGTTTTCAACATCATTATGTGGAAATGTTTTTCGTACTTTAGTTCGTTTCAGATGTGGTTTTCATGGGCTAGAACTTGAGATCGGTCGATACAATAATATCCCGACGCCTAGTCGTATTTATAAGGTGTGTAGCTCGGTATGGTGGAGGAAGAATTTCATTTTCTACTATGCTGTTTACTGTACTCTGCTCTAATAAAACAATATTTTAAGAAATATTACTGCTTCTGGCCGTACCTTAAAAAATTAAAACTATTGTTTTTTCCAGTAAAAAAAAGGGATTATCTCCGCGGAAAAATTCATAATTGACGCCAAAGAACTTAGAGCACAATACATGAATAGACAATTATAATATATATAAGAACTTAGCAATCCTGGTATTTATGTATATATTTATGACATTCGGTAGAGGTACATCAATCTGAAAACGGCTATAATTGCTTACATATAAGCAAACGAGACAAACAATAACTTGAAGTAATTGATTAGTCAGTCTAGCAGAGTTGCCTATTAAGCCAGTCGTATTATTCCAGTCAGTGATTTGATTCTATGTATTGTATACTGCATCTGTGATTATGAGAGGAGCCAATTATATATGTGTTCAGCTTGCACAGATATGTCAATGGCTGAGCTTCCCTACTAGACATATAGCAGCCAGTTTCGCGCACAATACAGCAGGGGATATTATAACTGTCTTTTCGATTCTCGGCAGTGCGGTATAATAACCTTGCCTGACCCTGGAGGGGATCACCCTCCGGTGAACTATTTTCGTGTTGTCAGAGACAGGACGATAGATTAATAGATCATATAGAGTAATCTTGAGCTTATTTTTTGCATAGTATAAGATCATGTTGTGAAAATTCAAAATTATGGACAAAGCCCTTACGTAGAAGTGCGAAAACTATGTTATTTCACGTCAGATAACTGTTGTGGATCAAACTGAACCGCCGCTTTTGGGAATATTACGGTCATAAGTGATCGGTCATCTTGGATGTATACAGACTGTGAAGTATTCTCGTAACGATTGGCTCATACCGAAATGTTACAGATTAGGACGCACTTTCTATTGGTTGGTGAAAGTCGAGAAAACCTCTCCAAGTCCTTGTTTCAAGCGCATTCAATCAGTCGGATCGGAGCAAGAGGTCATGTGCAAAAAAAACTTGAACGTGAACATGGTGAAAGTGCAGGAGCGCACAATGCAGCACACGGCTCGCCAGCCGATCAAATTTTACTATGGCTCGATAAAGCAGGGCCGAATATAAACAGCTATATCTAGATAAGTATGTTTCTTGGAATATATTTACCTTCGCGAACTTTCTATACACTGTAACCAAGTACCGTAAAATATACGATATATTACCGCAAAATTGACGGTAATCTACCCTATCTTTAGAAATACGGTATATTACCGTACATTTAACGGTCATCTACCGCATATTCAGAAATACGGTAGAATGTCGTTATTAACAGTCAAAATACGGTAGAATACCGTACCGTAGGCATGACCTATTAACCCTGCATCACGTGAAGACTTCCTATCCGCGCAAAATTAACTGCCTTTGCTTGAGTCCAGAGACGTCGCTAACCTTGGACAGACTTGTTCGGGCTATATCTACATTCGTTTCGCACCATCGTAACACTGGTAGACAAGATATAGTTTTTATCAAAGTCATCATAGTGCAGACAAAAACTTTGGCCCATGTAGCGCATAATAACGGCAAAATTTTGGGAGGATACTCAGGAGGGAAGACATGATCGCCGCGAAACAGAAAATTCAGTTTGTGTGCCCGAGCCACTAAGTCAGTTGCGTACGACAAGGACAGAGGAGATAAAGTTATATGTAGGCCTAATGTTGAATGAGACTGCGATGTTGCAGACCATGCTACATCCCCGTGGCATGAAATGATGCTTACCAGATATATCACTTTCCTTACTGAAATAAAGATCTGTACTGTAAACAATATGATATCACAAAATACTGTAACCAATAATTTACGGTATTCTACCGTATTTTTTACGGTGATCGTACAACAACTTTTACGGTCAACCGTTACCCTTACGGTAGATTGTTGGCAACCCTAGCTGCCAGTAGATTACCATAAAATATACGGGCAATTGTTAACAGTGTAATATTTCACCTTCCCGATGGAGTAAATTAATATAGTTTCTAATTTTGCCAAATTCATCTTTTATTATTATTATTTTCCCCATTTCCTGGTAGGGCTTGACATCAAGATATTTTCTGAGAAGTTCCAGCTCCATCTCTGGTAGAACTAACTTGCTTTTCCCTTGACAGCGTAACGTTTAAGGCTGTCCAGAAGTTAAAAGTGTCCGGCTCCTAACCTAGAACTAGGGATGGACACATATCCCCAAAGAAAAATATATGATATGGAAAACTAATTACAAGCGTCTGGTCCGTCATTCATAATTCAGCCGTCGTCCATTAGAGAATATCCGCGTCCCCGGGCGGGGGGATCTTAGACATTACACCGCAAATTACCCAGGCCATGTAAGGTTAATATGGCCCGAACGTGCACTGTCGGTATACTGTAATGTGTGCCAAGCTGGCAAAGCTTGTCACATTTTGAGTACCGGTCTGAGTTATGTCCAGCTTGGGTCAGTGCTGCTAGAAACATAAATTAATCAGAAACTGTGAGTGGAGTTCAGGCCAGCTTGGGTCACCAGTGTGATATCTATTCAGGCATTTTCAAAACTGAGCGTATGAAGTCGGCAGAGTTAGTCAATTCTGTTGACACGGAAATTAAACACTTTTTCACTGTCTAAGCAAGCATACGCTATAAATACGATCCAAGGAAGGCCTTGATGCTCTATGGTGGTTGCTGTTACTGTTTAGTTAGCTATTCGGGCCAGATACAGTCGTAAACTAGACAGCGTTCGTGCACATTGGCCCAACGTAACATCAGAGATTCAGTGGTACCACGACTAATCGAAAGAGAAACGATGGGAACAAAGTTCGAAGTAATGTCTTCAGTCTTGGAACCAGCTACATTGTCAGTTGTGAAAAATGAACCCATAGATGCATGCACGGATGACAGGCCTATGCCAGTTCTCCGTCCTTATCATCTAGAATGTGACAGCACGGATCCTATAGTTTCACATTCTCTGGTTAAATCGGAAGTTACTGGTCGAGACAAGAGGTTTCACTATGGAGTTCGTAAAAGGTCTTTGGTGAACGAGGCTGAAGAAGACAAGGTTGGATGGGAATATTCAGTCATCCAATCACCCGTCCGAATGGGGGACGGACCGACAGTACCTTGTGTGGAAATATTATCCCCTGAGGAACTACGAAAGGAGAGGGACGGGCCAGACAACTATAAAAGAATCAAGTTGGAACCAGCCATCGAGTTGGAACCGAGCCAGACAGACAACCTAGTTGGTCAAAATATCCCTGAATCCCAGAAATATAAAGTACTGGTAAGTGCACATTATTTAATCATTGTGACAGAAATATTGCACACACATTTTCATCTATTCTCGGAACGAACAAATGTTACGAATTCAAACTTGTTTGTTTGAAATTGTAGGATAAGGCATGGGCGTCGCTAGGATTTTGCAAGGGGGAGTCGAATATCATAGCACTTTAGGTGAGGGTCCAGGGGCCGCCTAGGCCCCGGAAGCTCTGGGGTCCTAGATCGCCGGAGATGCGTTCTAAGCGTTTTTCCGGAAATAAATCTGTACATAATGTATGCAGGTTTGGGATTATATTATACAGCTCTGGGACCTTAGATGGCCTGGGATACATTCTGAGCGATTTCCAACAATTAAATTAACACATCATTTGCCAAATATCAGTATTATATTTTATTCTCTTTGTCATCTTGAAAACACAATAATAATGCTTTGGGCCGATATACCTCGTAGGCTAACCATGTTAAAATGATTAAAACTAAACGTCATCTATCACTTTCCGATCCATATGTCATTTCATGACTGTGAGCATTAAACTTTTGCTGAAAATATTACAATAATACTGTGTAGAATATCAAACTGTGTATCATGGACTATATCTCGTGACCATGGTGAAATACTAACTAGAAAAATGGAACTTATATCACCCATCATTCTGGAAATTAAAACGTGGCCATGGTAAAATCTGACTAGAAAAAAATGAAACTGATATATATTCCGGAAATGAAATATCACGATTGTAGTTTAGCCTTCAGCAAAGTTACATATACAACATTCAGTTTACCCATGTTACGTTTCTGGAGACGGACATTTTTTATTTCTTTCTTTTCTCTTTTGCTTTATTGTTTTCGTTTTTTCCCTGTTTTATTTCTTCTTTTTTTTTGCTTTTTCTTCTGTTTTTTCTTTGGCGCGTACAAGGGGGGGGGGGGTCGTTCGCACCTGATGACCCCCCACTAGCGACGCCCCTGTAAGGGCCGCTTCCCAAACTGATTTCGTGGTCCTTTAACACAATGCTTCATTTATATATCATAGTGCATTTCTTAGTTCAATTGAGCAACGCTATATCATGTATATGTTAAAATAAATAAAACTATGGCGAAAAGAGATGTTATACATGCATGTATGAAAAAGAATCGAGTGTAGGATAATGTCTACAATTAGCCCCTAACTTTATCAGTTTAATTTTGCCATTCAGCTTATACTGGTAAATTATATGTAGTCGCATTGGTAGTGGCGTTGTTGATTTATTGTCTTTCTACCACTCCTAGACAATCAGCCGTCTCAAACACTTGCAAAACTAGAGAAGGGGAGGGGGTCCACACATTTGTTCACTACCAGTGCTTGGAATGAGTATAAAGGTACAGGATTTCAGGCTATTTCCTATTGTGTGCGAAAGTCGAAGGAACACGCTCTTATTTGTTAATGGGCAGATCTTTCCCAGTCTGGACAAGTGCCAAAAAGCCTAGGCCAGATAGGGTTAAACCCTATTTTCCAAAACATATGTTCGTCTTGATGTGCTCGCCACAGCCAGGGGAGGGGTGCGTTCAAGCTGTTTTCAAAAAAATTGATTATGCATAACATTGTAATTGATTATATCCACTTCATTTTAGGCGAACGGGTCCGATATCAGAGAGAGGCAATTCAAACCATCCAGTCGCGGTGTCAGTAAGCCCGGATCGATTCTTTACAGAGCTCTGATTACTCTGAAGAGGAGGTTGTCTGCCCACAATAACGAAGACATTGCTCGAAATTTAGGCAGTCAATTTCCAACAGATTATAGGCACATTTCACCGATTGCAATAAAGGACGAAAAATCTGAAAGTTTGGAGTGTTCAGTAATCGCACCAGCCGAAGAAATGCGACACATTGCTGACATGACAGATGAAGATTTAGCCATACCACAAAATAAGGATCGGAAAATTTGGGCAATTAAAGAGAAATCTAGTGACATTACAGCTGCTGATTTAGATAGTAACACAGATGACCAGAACAATTCCTTCACTTTGTCAGTTTCGCCTGATTTTATGAAATGTGAGGATAATAGAGAGAGAACAATAACTAAGGATAAACCATACAAGTGTTCCCTGTGTGCTAATAGTTTTGCTAAACAATGCGATATTCACAGACATACATGTATGAGAACACACACGGGCGAGAAAGCGTACAAATGTTCTTTGTGTGAGTATAGATGTAATCAAAAAGGTTCCATTGTGTCACATATGAGAGGTCACACGAGCGAAAGGTCACAGAAATGTTCTCTGTGTCCGTTTAAATGTGCTACAAAGAGTTCTCTTCTACTACACGTACGAAGACACAAAAAGGAGAATTCATACACGTGCTCAATGTGCGATTACAAGTCGCCCGTTTATGCTAATCTTCTCCGCCATATTAGAATACATACTGGAGAAAAACCATTCGCCTGTCCTGAGTGTGACTATAGATCTGCTTACAAACGTTCGCTTCAGACACATATTAGAAAAACACACAGAGAAGCCACACGAGTGTTCAATGTGTGATTACAGGTGCACCCATCAGAGTGCGTTGAACCTCAATGAATGTCAATTGCTTTAGAAGACTAATCAGATGTTCCATCTTAACTGCAATGTGGTCTAAGTAGACGAGATGAAGCAATAAACAATAGATTTTAGAATATTTATGGAGACATGAAGATGTGTCGTAGATGTTAGCAATGAGGCTGGTTCTTATTCTACCCTGATTATTTTCGTACAAGCCGGATACTTCCTGGAACGGGCTGTTGTGTTTCCACGGTGAAAAGTTTTTCTGGATATTGGAAAGCGGGTATGTTCGATCGAGCCCACTGAACCCTTCTTTTATACGGGCCTATACAGGCCTTTCTTGTATACGGGCCTATACAGTCCTTTCTTGTATACGGTCCTATACAGGCCTTTCTTGCAACATTTACAGAGACATCGGGTTCTACATGTATTAGCGGTATTTTTAACTGTTGTGGGTTTTTTTTTCTTTTATAGCACTAGATTATGAAGACTGATGTGTGTATACAATATACCGTACTTTGAATGTATGTGATAATTCGCAGAAATAAAATACGCAATCGATGTCGAAGATGGCATAGATCTATAACAAGTATAAGTTTTACAATCTACATATGTGATAGACTACGAACTGGACCGGTTTCGGCTTTGTTATTTCAATAGTAACTTAAACGACACGATGGGCGTGGTATATATGTTATGTATACGTATGTAATGTTATTGTTGCGTAATAAAGTATTAACATTTATTACTACTCTCAGTACATTCTGGGATCTTCATTGGCTAAGAGTGGTCACATGTGCTGAAGGTAAATATTCGTTTCCAACAGCATTGACTACCCTTCTAGCCGTTATGGGTCCTCGATGAGATATATAGAATATGCTGGATATCACCTTCATACACCTGTCCGAATGTTAGAGGATTAGTTATAGCGTACTGTAAACAGGGGGTAATAGCTTTGAGCGGTTCCTGGAAGCTGTATGACGCTTGACTCAGTTTGAATGATGGCGCGCTCTGCACACTGTGGATGATGTGGGATTTACCGCTGATTTTCGCGCATATTATAATTTGACGTGTGCAATTCTTGGAATCTTACAAGAATCCAAATACCGGTACTGGAAGCAGATCAGTAAACATTCTCACATTAAAGCAACCACAAACACACACGTCAAGATGGAAAACCGTTTAATGAAGAATATGGTCGGTGTAAGCAGTGAAGAGAAGAGAAAGATATATATTTGATTTACATACATGTACGGGAATCGATGAAAAACACATAGATCTATCAAATATGTACATGTATATCGCAAAGAAACGTGTATGGGCATGTGCATGTTAATTCTTGAAGTTACAAAGACAAAATTCCGGGATGTAGAAGAGTAACACGTAATAAATTGTATGCAGATGATTGTAAAACAGTAAATTAACACCGTGGCGTGCTTATAGCCGTGATATGAACATTTATTATATACTTAGCGATGAGATAGGGGAAAGTATCAATTGAATGAAGCATATTTTCACTGCAGTGATGATAGCAAATATATCATCACTGTGATGATATGACAAATGACGTCACAAGGAGTGAAGATTACGATATTAGCTCACAAATACGTCACCGTGGTCACAGTGGTAGGGCAACAGACCGAAACTCCACCAGGTTTATGCGCCAAAGAAAACAAGCAAACTATTTTGGAAGGATTTGTATATTATTCACAAATAAATGGTGTGCTCTTACACATTTTTGTACCTGGTATACGACGTATGATCCAAACCAAGTGATGAGCAGAAAATAAAAATGAACAAAACTGATGTTCATTATAATCGATCTCTTTCACCATCATAGACACCTTTCGAGTTCACCGGTGTTTTTTTAACGAGGTAGAGCAACAGATTTGTGTATTTCTGTTTTATAATCCAATAAAAACTTCTGAGGTAGGCACATTATTTCCAAGTATTTCGTGTTACCGGAAACATTTTTTTAAGCCTTGGTTTCGTAGGAAGCGTCCACTCTATGGTTTCATAATTATGGTGTTCTATTTGGGCCAAGTTTGCGTCGCGTGGCGACTTTTAGAAACTCGCCACTCGCCACGCGCCGTGGGCCTCTCCGGCGCGCGGCGACTGGCGACTTTCTGCTATCTCTTAACCTGCAAAAACTCGCCAGTCGCCACCCGCCGTAAAACACGGCGAGTTTTGCTCTATCTTTTAACCTGGAAAAACTCGCCGCGCGCCACTCGCCGGATGAACCACGGCGTACGGCGACTGCCGACTTTTGACTGTAGTGAAACTCGCCACTCGCCACGCGCCGTGGACATCTCCGGCGCGCGGCGACTGGCGACTTTCTGCTATCTCTTAACCTGCAAAAACTCGCCAGTCGCCACGCGCCGTAAAACACGGCGAGTTTCGCTCTATCTCTTAACCTGGAAAAACTCGCCGCGCGCCACTCGCCGGACAAACCACGGCGCGCGGCGACTGGCGACTTTTGACTTCTGGAATTCTCAGGACTTTTTCTCAAGTGCGCATGCCCGAGGAGCATCAATTATGCAGTTGCAATATCATAAATCACAGTCGCGATCTCATAGAATTTGAGGAAGTAAAAAAAATGTGGAAACTGTTGAAAGAAATACGTCTTTTCATCTTTAAAAATAGGGTCTTGATAGTTTGTAGGGTTTGTGATACAGGAAATATCAACCCAACAAAGAGCCGCTCTATGGATTAAAACAGCAATAAAGGATATCTTATACAAATATATCGCTCGTTTTTCACATAAAACTTACGAAGAGAGAAATTCAATCATCCAGAGAAAATGTTAGCATTTTTTCTTACTTTTTTAATCAATATGACGATGACGCTCTATTCGCTTTCTTAATATTTCATACAGCATATTAGTTGACGTTGCTTTTATCTTATAAAACAAAATTCCCGCGTCGACTGCTTTATTGTATCTTAAATAAGGAACAATTTCAAAGCGATTCATCCTGAATTGAAAACGATATGCTGTTTTATAAATATATATAGGCACTTATATAAAACGAATAAAAAAAAACGATTGAAAATGTTGTCCTGGTGTTAAATTTTTAAAATATACCAGCAGATAATAACGAGAGTATGCAAGTTCTGCACAGAAACGGATAACGAGTATTTTAATACAAAAAAAATCTGCACATTTGGCAAAATTAGATTGCCCTATATGCGTATTGCATTAAAAAGAACTTGTTTCAAAAAACAACTATATTAATTATTACAGATAGCTTACATCTTCAAAATTAGTCCCATAGCATCAGATGTAGCTGGAGAGTTCATTCATTAGAAATTATGTATATTTGTGCACGAGGAAGAGATTTAAAATTAAATTAAATGACAGCATGTTTCGAACAAAATATTCCGATAATTGATGCTCCCCGGGCATGCGCACTTGAGAAAAAGTCCTGAGAATTCCAGAAGTCAAGTGGCGAGTTTCTAAAAGTCGCCACGCGACGCAAACTTGGCCCAAATAGAACACCATACATAATAGAGCAGAACGCCCGTTCTAGTTACCCTATTTGTTACCTCGTATCTATGGTACTATCCTGTTGGCCATTTCCGCATCCAAAGGAATATGCGACATAATTAGGAGCGATAACCTTGTGCTATTTTTGTCAATTCAATACGGTTACTCCAAGCAGACAGGCTCTTTGTGTAGAGGCCGTCGTCACCTGCAGCTACCTCGTTGAAGTATGAATGCCCCACCGACAACCTAACAATAAAGTGATTTGACCATATTTATGATGAATAAATGCCGGCTATTTTCTGTAACTTCGTAAAAAGCGCGACATTCCACTAAATATTTCATTTAAAGTATGAAAAGTAAGAACATTTCACGTAATTTAGTAATTATATAACAAGTAAAAATTAAGTTTCGATGTCGATAATTTCGTTAAATCGATTGATTGATAAATTGTCCTTTTATACGAAATATATTTAATATTGTATATCTAGGTGGCAAAATAATGTTAAATTTGAAATGATAGTGTAACGCAAGTGCAGAAATGCAAGCGACCCCTTTTGAGACGGCGAAAGGGACCACGGTGAAGCTCGCTTGCTTCGTTGTTGATGACGTCAGCCAGTAATGCGGAAGAATGGGAGTGATATGCAAATGTGAGACAGTCAACTTTGCGGTCGTCGTGTGAATTAACTACAGAGAGCTGGAAGCTGAGATTGACCAGTTACGTCAGTTATGAATTATGGTTTGTTACTCCATAGCCATATTTTCCCAGCGAAGACCAAATAAACTGGTCGGGGAGTGTTGTAAAATGACATTAAAGAGGGCGCTGGCATCGTCGACTTCTGTTTTTACCTTTATCCGCAGAAGAGCGGTACGCCTATATAATACAAGCTCCCGCTAAAACGAGGCCGACTACCAGAAATCTCGAGGTGAGAGCACGTCGAATTATATTGGGAGAAGAGATATTATAGATTGCCACCGCCTGGCCGGAGAAGGGCCGTGACCAGGCCGACGAATTGGAGAATAGCCGCCGCCGAATTTAATAGCACGCACTCACATTCATACGTCCGGACTGCATTTACAGCACTGGGAAATTAGAGTATAGACATTTAGTGTTTACGGTTATTCCTATCTCTACCCGACTCGACCGTATTGCACAGTCGTGCGGGTTTAGCTCTGGGAAATAACTAACGGCGTTAGTGTTGACAGCGTGGCCATACCTTAACTTCATCTCTACATGACTCGACCGTATCGCACAGTCGTGCGGGTACAGCACTGGAATTAATGGTAGCCGATAGGGGATGCTCGTCCCTGTGAAGAGGGTGCAGTTAAATCAAATCAATCACAAATCCTACATAAACAATTAGCCATGCACACATGTCCTTAAACACATAACCGATAGGTTGAAATACATTCACGCTAACACTCACAAGCTACAGGCTTAAATCTAGCGCTTGATATATATATACACCTACCCAGTAAATCGTACATAAACGATTATCTATTCACACACCCCTAAGCATTCTCCCACAACCCTGTACATACGTTATATAATTCACGGCCAGTCATATATTGATACTGTCCCATACAGTAGTAGTAAAAGGGGAAATCCTTGACCAGATGCCCACCTAGTGTGGATGACCATACAGTAGTAGTAAAAGAGGGTTCCTAGATCAGGTGACCATCTGTTAGGGAGGTCCATGCAGTAGTGGGAGAAGAGAGTTCCTAGACCAGGTGACCATTTAATGGGGATGTCCATACAGTAGTGGGAGAAGAAGAGTCATAGACAAGGTGTCTACCCTTACACCGTGTGTTAATGACGTCCGTGTCACCAGATCCTATGTGGACCGTGTAACCGTAAACACTAGCCTTGATAATTCGTCCTTGGAGCCGAGCCGCGGAGTGAGTCGCCGTGAGCAAGGGTCGCTGAAGCCTGGGGGTTTATTCCGTCTGCTGGGGGGTGAACCGTGCAGTTGATTAGTCATGCGGTGTTACAGAGAGACGGGCCGGTGCCGTAGAAGCCTTTGTACTGTGAGAGTACTGTCGACGACGAGAAGTCCATACAGCCCGAGCATAGAAGAAGACCGGGGGAAGGCAGACAGACGCCGGACTTAACCACGGAGAGGCCAGGTCTTGTAAGACTAGACACGACGTAAAGTCCATCCATACGGGAGTGGACGAAGACCAGGGGAAGGAAGATAGACGCTGGACCCAACCACGAAGACCTGGGGAAGGAAGATAGACGCTGGACCCAACCACGAAGGAACCGGTCGTGGCCAGAATGTTGCTGTGACTAGGCCCAATCGCGACTTAGGTAGGGCCACCGCGATAGTTTGTATATATCTTTCTATTATATTGGACTTCGGTTAAAGATAACTATAAGAGTACAGGTAAACGTAATTTGTAGATCAGCGATCTTCTTTTCAGATAATGTACGCTACCGCGATCTGAATCCTGTATACCTGCTCATAGAATTATATGTCAGTATTGCATTAATTTGCTTTGGTTGTCATTACAGGTCTTCCTTTCCAACCTCCTCGATCAGACAAGGTGACAGGTTGAATCGAAATCCCCCGTTGGCCAAAATCTGTGCACGGGTGCGTTCACGGTAGCCTGACAGTTTGTCTTGTGGACCTTGCGCACTCTCTTGTGGATCTGAAACATCCCTATAAAACGTTTCAATAATATCAGTTTATTCCCCCATAACACCCACCTGAGGTGTACATGAGGTACATGTTCAGCCTTTTATACAATATTAAGATGAATTGTGCATTACAATCAAGAAATTCCTAGACGTACATAGCTTACAAATACAAAATTCAACATCATACATCATATACATGACAATAAGTGAAATTGTAATTTTTTTTCTGGTATCATATACATTTCTGCATTGATTTTCTCAGAAATCGGCATGCCTATTTACTATAAACGTACGTAAAATAGCCCCGTAAAGTTTGACCGGCACTTGTATTTCAAGAATGCTGTCTATCTTTTGTTATTTAAACAGTTTTCATATATATGGTTTCTTTACTTCGGATTACTAATAAAACTGAATAAAAGGCCATTGTTTTGTGGAATTCTAGATTTCTGAACAATTTATCTGTGCAAAATAGTTTACAAAATCGTCTGACAATTTAATATTCTATCTGTCAGTCAGATAGCTTTTGTGAGAATTAAATTATCAGCAAACACGAAAAGGCTGTCAATCAAATCGCTATTGTATGATTTTACCAATCACCTGCAATGAAACAAGACGAGCTGTCAATCAAGTCAAAATTGTAATAATTAACCTGCTATCTGCTATCTATTGAAAAAAATTGTCAGCAGTGATTTAAAAAATAAAACCATCTTCATGTTTACTGACTATACTTTCGCACTGGATATCCATAATATTTCTCTCGTAATTGAGTATAATAAGCCATCTGAAATGTATGATATTATGTTTTCTGACAGCACATTCACAGCGGCGCCAATACTTTAACACGGGATAATGCGAGAATATACCATACTTTTTGAAATAAATGAAGTTATTTCCCCGCAACTTAAATTCTTCAACAAAAATACAGAAGAACCCCAACAAATAGAAGAAACTAAACCGATTTCGATAATTTTGACAATATGTTTTGTCCGTGAGATATAAGAGCGCAAATTGCTCCTTTTATGCTTTTCCATAGTGAAACAAGTCACTCAGTAAGCCGCTTGAGAAACAAACTAATACTTGCACACCACGCGCGTGTCTGGCATTCCTGGACGTGGTGCTTCAAAAGAGCATTTTCGAATCAAGATATCTCGACATTTGTTCTCTGCACAAGGAAATGAAATTTGTACAGCCTGAGCTATGCCCAGTTTTGAGGTGCTTCAAAATCGTGGTGTTATTTACACCGAAAAAAACTGACAGAAATCGTGCAGGTTGACCCCTAATTTTTTCTTTCTTCGTTCAATCTTGGCGTCAGAACGGGCAACACAAAATATATGTTTAATTGAAATCGCTGTTACAGATTTTTTTCTGGAAATCAGCCCGAATAGGACAAATTTTGCTACTTTTTAAGTTTATTTCTAGGAATGTTGGAACAGTTTGAATGGAAAGCTCGCGTTCCGAGTTTTAAATACGCAATGTTCGTGTTACTCAACGTAATCGTGCTTTTTCAAAAGAGATATATATATATATATATATATATATAGATTAAATGATCACAGTAAAAACTGCCTTTGTGTATGGTAAATATAGTATTAGAAAAAAGTCATGACTAACTCGGACTGATTGATTTTGCTAACTAGTTTCACTGCTTTCAGCAGTTCTTCAAAGCATCGTTTATTGATATATATATATATTGATATATATATATATATATATATATATATATTTATAAACGATTTGGGATGAAAGTTTTGCGCCAATTGGTGATTGAGAAGACGACCTATGGTCTATCTTCGGCATCATAGAATAAACTGCGGAATGCCAGGCTCCAAGTGAAATTTCAATGTTTTAACCCCACACAGCTCCTGAACTGCCCTCTATTCGGCCTCATTTGCCCTTTTTATAAAATTTATTGGCTAGACCTTTGATTTTATGCCTCCATTATGGATTGACCTTTGACCTATTGGGCCGTGGACCAGGTGGACGACTTAGAGCGTCCACCGTGTCACCACTTTCTATACTGCTCCTCTAACAGGAAATGACGTATCTCCGGACGTAACGTCATCGCTGGAAGTGACCTGTAACATCTACCGCCATTTTGGACCGGAAGCGACGTGGCGACCTCACCACCCCTGCCATACTAAGACATTTGCATTCTCTATACTACTTTCTATAGCTAACTCGTAATTACGAGATGCCTAACTCTTATGAGATAGCTAACGCGTAATTACGAGATAGCTGTAATTTGCATGAATAATGTGTCATCAGCAGTGACCGAATTTAATGATCTGAGGATATTCGTGTCGGTGTTATACAGCAGCTTGTTAATAGAACAACAAAACAAGGCTATAGAGAATCACATTCGTAACGTTTAACCCGGGCCATATTGGTGTCATTCAATATGAAGCTCATCGATTACGATGTAAGTCAGGCTATTTTTACTAGTGTCAATCACTAGTTCGGCATTTAACACGGCACGTTGTCCCTTACTCGCTAGGACAGGGAATTTTATTACTATAATAGGCTTCTTCCCCTGTACGCCAACACGGTTTGCTCAGACAGGTGTACTTATGGGGCTTATTGTTATCACATGAAAAGAGCTATATAAGAACTACTGCTTTCACCGAACTTCGAAATTTAGGGCTTCGTGTTCATAAAACTAATACATCTACACGTGTATAAGTACATTATTGAACAACTTTTATTGGTATATTTATTATAAATGTGAAAATCCTGTACCATTGATCATTTATATTCCCAGAATCCGTGTCACAGTAGATCCGAGCTATCATTTTCGTGACAGCTGTAATAAAACAAATAATCTTTTTACTGATAAATATGTTTGGGTTTTTTTCAAATATGTCAATTTTAGTCACTCAGTAAACCACAGTCATAATGTTTTCTTACATAGTTAAGAGAAGTAACCAACCACGAGTGGCATTTCTTGTCGCTTCTTCTGAATTTTAAGTTATATCACGGATAATCTATTTGCCGAACTGCCCTTTGTAAGCAATTTCGCCTCATAATTCAGCACGGTAAATTTGCTTCGCAACGTCACAACTTCGCTATGGTAATCCGCATATCAACTTTGAACTCCACATCGCAACTTTTTAACATACATTTACATCATCTTATCGGATTTTGCATCGCAACTAATCTCTTCGCATCGCAACGAAGTTTCACAACTTCGCAACTCACCTTGGTGAATTCGCTTTGTGACCTTGCGACTTCACAACTTCCAATTGCCGCTTCGCATCGCAACATACCATCGTAGCAATGTGACTTTGCATCTCAATTTGCTTAGCATCGTGATTTTTTTTCGCACCAACCGAGCGATTTCGCATCGCAATTTAATAACTGTTATCGCATCAGATATCACCCATAGTTGTGGTTCGTTTGACAAAGTCGAGGCATGACAGAAGACGAATTCGCCAGAACGAAGGCCAGCTGCTTTATTAATACGCTTTTCCAACATCCTTCGTGACTTCCTGACCTTTCCGAGTATGCCCATATTTAACGAATTAAAGCCCAGGCAATGTGTTGAATTCAGTTGTTCGTATCCGTACTTGTTTTTACTGTCGTTTCTGCCCGGAACTTTAAAGAGTTTGACCTCCAGCTTTTCTCCGCATAGAATAGGCCTTCGTCAAGACATACCGATATTCCACGAAGGTGACGAATCACAGTCGAACGCCGTCGGTTCATCGGCTTCTACTTTAAACGGACGGTTAGAGTAAGAGCTGTAGGGGAGATTGGGGTACACTGGGACATTTTTCACCTTTTTGCCAAAATGTCTGTTATTATTGTCATGTAGTGTAGCCTTCTATACTCTCGGTATAACTTATCTTTAGCATGACATAGTCATACAAAAGAATTATGAAATATCTGTTATATTTTTCTCCAGAATTTGTTTTTAAAAACGTGAAAAAAATGTGTCACAGTTTGCCCCATTATGGGGTATACTGAGACACACACTGGGGTGCGATGGGGCAATAATCAAAATACATGTTATATCAAGAATATTCTAATATATTTCATAGGGGTTCAGAAGATTCAACAGCGATGGTTAAGTTAGTTGTATTTTAGACCCCTGCTTTACTTAAAATATTTCCCAGGAGTCAAATTTGAGGAAAAAAAAATATTTTGTATGATTCTCGTTCCAACGAAAGCAATTGACTTTGAAAGTGTGACTAAAGCTCATCAAATCTGATAGGATCAGCAATTACCATCATCTAGGAAACAACATAATGCATTTACATATCATTTTAGGATGAAAGTAAATTTCACCATTTCATTACTATTGTCTCAGTGTGCCTCAGCAAAAGTGTCCCAGTTCACGTCAGGTGCAGGATATTTTTCGTTTTATGAAAAAAAACGATACATGCATGTGTATCTGAGATAATAAATCAATTCAATTTAAATTGTATCTTTGCCCATCCTTTCTCAGTAGTAACAAAACAACAATGAAGTACTGCTGAAAACTTGGCATAACAAAATATCATTCTCAGTCCTCAAAATTTATTTGAACTGCTCAAAAATAATTGTTTTGCTCAATGATAGTTTTTATTAGGTGACCGCACTGCGGTGGTCTAATGGTTAGAGCGTCGGCCTCGTAAGCGGTAGGTACTGGGTTCGATCCCAGGCCGGGTCATACCTAAGACTTGAAAAATGGAACTTGTTGCTCCCTCGCTTACGCTCAGCATTAAGAGGATAGAACAGGGACTGGTTCGCTCGGTGTCAGTATAATGTGACTGAGTGGGGTGTCATGTCTGCCTACGGCATGATATTTCAGTGGGACAGCACTATAAAATGGCAGCATTAGATCTGCTCTGTTACAAGTAGGTACCCCTGCCCCTCCCCCTCCCCTCCCTTCCCTTCCCGTCGTGATATAGCTGAAAAAATGCTGAAAGCGACGTTAAACCCTATTCACTCACTCACTCACTTTTATTAGGTGTTGTATGGGGGTCTGTTGATAATATTGTAATGTGCTTTCTGTATTAAAAAAAAAAAGAGCTAGACGGCTTGTCCCACTGTGCCCCATGAACTACTGTACCCCAATCTCTCCTACTGCCCACGTATTTTCTTGCGGGTCTGTTACAGAGTACGCAGACTTGCATTATGGAGGATGCGCATCTGCGCCCTTCTCATCGCATTGTCGTAACTGTGCATCGCGACATCGCTACTTCATATGTCAACTCCTCGCACCGCATCGTGCAATGTTTTTCACTCTTCGGATCACAACGTCGCATCTCACCTTCGTCAAACAAACTTTGCATTGCACATTCCAATTTCATTTCCACAAGGTAGCTTCGCTGCTTCGAATCGCAAGTCATACATGCAGACGTACATGCAGACTTACAGACTTACATGCAGAATTAATTATATCATTCGCTCAATGATTCTTGCAACGACCACTGCTAAACGTATGGCATAATATTGCAAATAAAGTAAATGTTGCCCAAACTGCAGATAGCAAATAGTGTACTCAAAACGAATAATTCTCTTGGACTGGCCTGCTAGATAGTCTGACGCCTGAGGAAACCCGTTCTACAAAGATATAATGTATCGGTACAGCACGGAAAAGAATCACATCTTCTCTGACGGGACGGTAAATCTCCTCTCAGCATTTGGCACAGGGTGGTTTAGTCTCTGCCAAAGTGCGGATACATCAAACACCGCAGTTAACTTTCTTTTCTTTTTCTTAAATTTAGGTTATTGCGAAAATCAGGCTTTGAAAGAATACATCGAAGTCGACTGATAGCATACTATTACTTTACAACGGGATATGGTGAATAGATCCTCAGCCTAACTCCTCATACATGAACAAAGGTTCAGCAGAGATTGCAATGTGCATCGATCCTTTCGAATAAGCGCAGTTTGCGAAGCATTTCGCAATATGTTCACGTGACGTAGGCCTTTCACCGGTTTTTTTCCTCCGGAGTCAGTCAGAAGGATATCAACTGGAGAACACAGTGTTGTCAAAACGCTGCTCAATCCAAGATGGTAAGTGTCATCCAGCTTCCAAAGAACGTTCAGTAATACATTGGGTTACTATATTTCAACTCTGCAAATTGTAGTCAATCGGTAGTGTTTATTTGTACTCGATAAATAGAATTTCTGTAGTTGTATATTTATCGCCTCCAGTTGTATATTTTGCTCACTAAATATCATGTATGACTATCGAGTGCTTTCATTTCTTGGTTAAATGGTTCGCTACATGCAGTCAAAAATTGTATTTAACTTGCATGACGGAGTGCATGACGGAGAAGCTCTTGTCTTTGAGAAGTTTTCGATAATCTTTCGGATAAACTTCGTTGATGACAAATTTGACATCTATTCTAAGAACTGACTTGACCTATATTCATGGCTGATACGGTCAAAGTTCAAATATGTAACAATAGCTGGCATAATTGCCATTCCGCGATGGGCAGACTAATTGACGGGACAAGCCAAACATGTCGAATACACGCTGAATTCTCACTCAAACACACCTCAAAAGATCCCAAATTATGGTAAGTTCTGTCTGTCACACATGATTTTGCGAAGGACTCGTTTCAAGAGTTCCGTGCAGTATGCATGTATCAAGGGTATGACAATTATTTGAAAGTCTAATAGGAAAGAGTCCCTTATGAGGGCTACCACCAAACGCAGTTAAGAGGGTGATGAAGGGGCAACGTTTTGAAAGTTTTTTAATATGAAAGTCTCCTCTTTGGTGCATTCTGCATGAATTTAGTAATGTCATACATGGAATTGTTCCTTGTGCCACGGGGAATTCCACCATATAAACATGTTTGACATGCAGATGTATCTACATAAATAAAAATCAACAAAAAACAATTGTTCTTAGGACTGCCAGCAGAAGTACATAAATATTAATCACACAATATTGAAAAGCAGTTAAGAAAATTCTGTATAGTATGTGCTACAACAAAGACTATGTTAGATATGAAAAATGATTTGGGAAGTATTTTAACTATTTTTGTTTACTTCAGTAATTGTCTTAGTCTAGAAACTTTGTGTAGCCGAATTGTGGATCAGATCACAGATGCGTCAATTGGCAATCAATTATGCAGCTTCTTTTAGAACCAGGCACAATCACAACAGGCTGTGAATCAACGGACCACAATAGGCAATTGGAGATTGAATACAAATAATCCAGGGCATTTCCTTTACTGAGTGCACAAACTGGTTTAGATGTATTAGCTTTTCAAACTAACACGGGTTGGTGACAGGAGTGTGACACACAGGTCTGTCTTGGATACATCCACACAGTTCCGGTCTGTCCTTCATATTGGCCGACACAAATTATCATTGCCTTGAACAATTATGTTGACATAGTAAAAGATAAAAATCTTTTAAAAATACTTTCCAATGGGATTTTCTTTTCTGACAGTCTTTGTTGTAGCTGCAATTCATACAATTTTTAGGGCCAGCTTTATGGCAAGCCGTTTCGGTATTTATTCCTTTATTGTTATTAAAAACACTATTTTTGATATAAAAAATAAACGGTTTATTTTTGATATCGAAAACAGAGGACCACTTACACCAAAACGGAAATAATGCGCTCTCCCTGCGAAGCTGTCACCAAAATCAGTGGGCAAATGACCTTCCTTGGCACAGGAAGTACAACCCGTAGATAGCGGGGGAGAAGTTAACTTTTAGTTTTGATATCAAAAATACTATTTTGGATACCAGAAAAAGAATTTTTGATATCAAAAATAAATGAATAAATACCAAAACGGCTTGCCATACAGCTTTCAGAAGTGTGTATTCCTTACCGACTTCTGCTGGCTATGCCGTGATGCTTGTTTATGTGATTATATTCTCAAATTTACACTGTTTGTTCAAAGGGATGTCCTATTCACATTCAGCAAGATTTGGGAAACATTTTGGTATATTATACTGGTCACCAACTGTGTTGGCTATTTAGTAATCAGATCAGCTGTGATTCTATGAAAAAAGGTAGTTGAACATGTATCACCCCCTTAAGATTATCCCTTACCCTTTTTTTCGGAAAACCATGTATACATTGTTTGGCATCTTCACAAGTTCCGGTACATCCTAAATCCTCAGACATTTTTGGTGATTAGAGCTGATTGGGTTGATTTAGGGAAACCCCCTTAATCTATTTATTTTTGGCATGAAACTCACTTTTTTTTTAAATTAGGAATTATTACGAAAATAACGTAGTATACTGAACTTACCATGTCCATGAATGAATAGAATCAATAGCATATAATGTAGTCATCCACAAATTCTCAAAAACGCAACTCCAATGTGCGATATTTACATGTGTATTTTACCAGTCAGTTCTATGCACAGTGCAATCTGAAAGGGGAAAAAATGTATTACAATTATTTCTGAAGCGATCTTCATTGAAAGAATACTACAGAACGACTGAGTATACCTTTAACTTATTAGCTCAAATAGACCGAGAACACCTGTAAAGTGTGTTACGGTGCCTGCAGTTGTACTTACCACAATGAACAATGATATTTGTAAAGTGAGATACAAATGGAGTCAAGCGAAGATCTCCCTGGAAATTTTTCCAGTAAAAGTTTCTATTTACACACCAAATATCGCAAAGAATCAAGATATCATACAGTGCAAAAATGTACGAATTAATTACTATCAACTTATCATGGCGACATCTGATTGCGACAGTGTAGACCCTCGGTGAAAGACAATGTTTGGTACTCGAAAACTACGTCAATTGTGCAATATCGGCGATATCTACCACAATCAGATACAGTTGAAGATTATTAACTGGAGCAGAGAGGTTTGACACAAGATTGTGGACGCCTGTCACTGTCCATTTGGACTGTAGGCCTTTTTCGCTGTCTTCAATTTTCATGCAACGCACGCTTTCCCAGCAACGAATTTGGACTCCGAAAATTGACGAGCCGAATTTTTGTAAAAAAACATATTTGTCGAAGCTTTGAGTTGAATGCGGAAATAAAATTCCACAAACATCCTGAACCTTATTTATTGTCCCCCGCTACTTAGTAGGGGGGGGGGGGGGGACTTAGAAACACCGGTGTCCGTAATTCCGTAAGATTTTCTTGTCCGGACAATGACTCGTGAACGATTCAACCGATCAACTTCAAACTTGGGGTGTGCCTTGACATTGGCGAGAGGACGGTTGGGATTGTTTTTCAGCAATGTGCGTAATCCAATATGGCCACCGTCAGCCATTTTGGATTATAAGCAGTACGATCTTAGATTTTCTTGTCCGGACAATAACTCATGACCGATTTAACCGATCAACTTCAAACTTGGGGTGTGCCTGGACATTGGTGAGAGGACGGTTGGGATCGTTTTTCAGCAATGTGCGTAATCAAATATGGCCGCCGTCAGCCATTTTGGATTATAAGCAGTTCGATCTTAGATTTTCTTGTCCGGACAATAACTCGTGCACGATTTAACCGATCAACTTCAAACTTGGGGTATGCCTTGACATTGGTGAGAGGACGGTTGGGATTGTTTTTCAGCAATGTGCGTAATCTAATATGGCCGCCATCAGCCATATTGGATTATAAGCAATTAGATCTTAGGGTGCACTCCAGAGATTCTTCCATTCGGCATGGAATATACTATGCGTCCGTTTTTCGGCCACCAGTTGTCGTAAAACCTTCAACCCAAATCACTTATATGTATATATTTTCTGAAAGAGCATGATGAAACTATTATTTTAAGATATAACACTGCTATGTTATAGAAAAATTAAACCCAAACATTCTCCTCCATGCTTGCTTCATTTTACCTAGAAAACCCCTTAAAAATGTCGAAAAATGGTCAAATTCGGCTCAATTTCCAGAAAAATCTCAAAGAGCGATTTCAATTAAACTTTTTACTCACGTTCCCTGGTCCGGTCTCCACTTAAAAAGGCAAAGAAAAGTGGGTGTCAACCTGCCCGTTTTTTGTCAGATTTTCTTCCCGTAAATGAGTCTCGATTTTTAGGCACACCCAAGGGGCATAACTGAGGCAGGACAAAATTTACTCCATGATCCCGATCAGCGTGCAGACGAAGCCAGCACTCGATTTGTACGTACTCGTTTGCAGCGTTGATAATGCTGAATAGGATGGCATTATAGATATAAGCTATTAAGAAAACAAGAAGAATTATGATGTAGCAGAACAAGGGCAGTCTATTGTATTATGAAATTAGAGAGGGGCCATTACTACGAAACTGCGGAGGGCCACCTTAAGGGGCAGGATGTTTTTTACAAAATTAATTATTCACATGTATCGTAATCTCAGAGTGTTTGTGAGTATGGCGGTATACAACACTTGCCAGTTATACATATTATTTTTGGAAATCCGACCGATAACTTTCCCCCTACCCCATCTTTGTTTTGATCACTTTTGCCAATTCTAGCAGGATTTTCGAGAATAAAACTCAAAATTAACCTATTTCTTCTTAATAATGGTCATCCATTCGGCAATATGAAGGCCGTGGTTGCTTTTCCGCTTTCCAATGATAGCAGAAACGCGGGAAAATGCAAATAAGAGATGTAACCAAGTCAGATTATTGGTAATTTTGCACTAAATTTTCTCCTGGAAACATGGGAAATATTTCAGAAACTTGAGAAATAATTCGCAAAACCATAATAATATACATCCATTCCATCCTTTATGGACTGTAAATGGGTTCTCTTGTAAAGAAAATTTACACTGGCAAATTTATATCATTCTGATAGGACCTCGTTCTGCCATAATATCCACTGAAATCTCATTCCAGGGGGAGATAACTCCTGTATGGAATACAGTATGCAATAACCTCAACAGTATACTAATGGACACACTGTGGATTATTTTAATCGAACTCCTGGTCTTCTTTCCACCTGTTTCCGAAAATAGCGCTTCAGGTGTAACTAGGCATTCAAAATTAAACAATCTGGCGTAATGATACATCTCCGCTCCGTAACGGAGTCTACATTAAGATAATGCATAGACTCCACTATTATGCCTTAAAGGGTGCACTCCAGAGATTCTTCCATTCGGCATGGAATATACTATGCGTCCGTTTTTCGGCCACCAATTGTCGTAAAACCTTCAACCCAAATCACTTATATGTATAATATTTTCTGAAAGAGCATGATGAAACTATTATTTTAAGATATAACACTGCTATGTTATAGAAAAATTAAACTCAAACATTCTCCTCCATGCTTGCTTCATTTTTCCTAGAAAACCCCTTAAAAATGTCGAAAAATGGTCAAATTCGGCTCAATTTCCAGAAAAATCTGTCTGAGCGATTTCAATTAAACTTCTTACTCACGTTCCCTGGTCCGGTCTCAACTTAAAAAGGCAAAGAAAAGTGGGTGTCAACCTGCCCGTTTTTTGTCAGATTTTCTTCCCGTAAATGAGTCCCGATTTTAGGCACACCCAAGGGGCATAACTGAGGCAGGACAAAATTTACTCCATGATCCCGATCAGCGTGTAGACGAAGCCAGCACTCGATTTGTACGTACTCGTTTGCAGCGTTGATAATACTGAATAGGATGGCATTATAGATATAAGCTATTAAGAAAACAAGAAGAATTATGATGTAGCAGAACAAGGGCAGTCTATTGTATTATGAAATTAGAGAGGGGCCATTACTACGATACTGTGGAGGACCACCTTAGATTTTCTTGTCCGGACAATAACTCCTGAACGATTTAACCGATCAACTTCAAACTTTGTGTGTGCCTTGACATTGGTGAGAGGACGGTTGTGATTGTTTTTCAGCAATGTGCGTAATCTAATATGGCCGCCGACAGCCATATTGGATTATAAGCAGTTGGATCTTGTCCGGACAGCAACTCGAGAACGATTCAACCGATCTACTTCATATGTGGGGAGTGCCTTGACATTGTTGAGAGGAGGATTAGGATTGTTTTTCAAGGACGTGCTTGATCCAATATGGCCACCACCAGCCATACTGGATTTCATTGGATTTTAAGCAGTTTGATCTTGTCCGGACAATAACTGGAGTACGATTCAACTGATCTACTTCAAACTTGGGGAGTGCCTTGGCATCGGTGAGAGGACGGTTTGGATTTTTTTTTCAGCGATGTGCATAATCCAATATGGCCACCGTCAGCCATATTGGATTATAAGCAGTTGGATCTTAGATTTTCTTGTCCGGACAATAACATCGTGAACGATTTAATCGATCAACTTCAAATTTGGGGTGTGCCTTGACATTGGTGAGAGGACGGTTGGGATTGTTTTCCATCAATGTGCGTAATCTAATATGGCCGCCGTCAGCCATATTGGATTGTAAGCAGTTGAATCTTCCGATTCAACCGATCTACTTCATACCTTGACATTGTTGAGAGGAGGATTAGGATTGCTTTTCAAGGACGTGCTTAATCCAATATGGCCATTATCGGCCATACTGGATTTCATTGGATTTTAAGCAGTTTGATTTTGTCCGGACAATAGCTGGAGTACGATTCAACTGATCTACTTCAAACTTGGGGAGTCCCTTGACCTTAGTGAGAGGACAGTCATGTATTATGTTTTATGGATGTGCATAATCCAATATGGGTGCCATCTGCTGTATTAGATTATGTTAAGCTCATCAGCGATATCTTTATTTTCAAATCATACTCTTATCAATGATATGAGATATCATCGACCCCAAAAAATCGACCATAGAGGTCCATGGCCCC